>CM076678.1:151650102-151767602 GCA_038501925.1 Xenopus petersii
CCCAAGCACTAAAGGGTCCCAAGGCTGCCAAGTCCCAGTAGATACAAGGGATATTCATGCAGCAGGTATTTCTGTCCTATTGTCATAAGAAGATTAACACACTGTTATAGTGGATACTAAATCAACAATATCCCTTTAATCTGGATCAAATTTTAATGGTTTAAACAAATAATGAGCCTGACTCCAACAAAACCCTTATAATATATTACAGAACTCGTCGATTTTAAGGTGTTACAATTTTTTTGCCATATTTTTAGCCTGTATAAAATTCCAGAGAGACCCATGTCAGGAAAATAAATATGTGTATTATAAATATATTTTCCCTTATTTTCTCAGTGTACATTAGGGTAAAGAGAATCCTCCATGGAAAACCTGTGTCATTTAATAAATATGCTCAGCCTGCAAAGTACGCTTTTCCCCAATTTTGCGTAGAAGCCCCGACACTGACGAATATGTCAGCGTCTCTCTGTAGTTTTATAGTAAGTTTGTGTAAACCTCATCGCTCACCTGGTTAATAATAGGGCACGTGCAAGACTTTCATAAGGGGGTTCAATACATTTTCTACTTGGTCACAACATATACACATATATACCTTCCCTAGGGAAGCCAACAAACAGGGGTCCTCAGGTATGGGTGCTTAGGTATAGGGCAAGGTATTGCAAATGATGAGACAGTAATGTTGTTGGGACAGATTTACTAAAGATTTACTAAATCCTTACTTTAGTGAATTTATTGTGCCAGCAGGGGAGTGTGAAGATAAATCCTTACTTTAGGATCAGAGTAGAACTAAACATTAATGCAAATACTGTAGCTTCTCTTCTGTAAATGCAACATACTGGGGGTCATTTATAAACACTGGGTAAATTTGCACCTGGGCAGTAACCCATAGCGACCGATCAGATGATTGCTTTCACTGATTAGCCTGCAGTTGGCAGTTGATTGGTTGCTATGTGTTACTGCCCAGGTGCAAATTTGCCCAGTGTTTATAAATGAGTAGGGATGGGCGAAGTTTTTCGCCTTGTTTCACCAAAAAATGACGCCCATAGACTTGTATGACCTTGGGCGTCAAAATAAAAAGACGTGGGTCAAAAAAAATTCGCTGCGCGACAACATTTTTTTTGACGCCCATAGACTTTAATGGGCGTCGCGACATTTCGCGGGCAGCAAATTTTTGGCGAAACGAAACGGGTCAAATTCGCCCAACCCTATAAATGAGCAGCTCTGTTTGCATGATACTTACTAACACAGAGGACTGTAGCTGTGGTCGGTTACTGAAGCCATATTTATTAGGGTGCAATAACTTACAGAGGCACATGACCAACTTCAAGCTCAATCGTCATGTTTTTTCCTTTCACCGCTGTACCGTTTTCCTCAAGAATTCCAGCTACGTTGGGTCCACAAATGGGTGCATCTCTTGACGCAATTACCCTGCTCCTACTGCAATTGCACTCAATTCACCAAAATGGATGTAACTGTGCATGAGCTTTGTCGCAAATCAGTTGCAGATGCACCAATTATTTTCAAATTATGGCTGGCATCATTTCTAGTTTTCAATGGCATCATTTTGCAGAGCAAATGACGTCTACGTCCGATTCTTTAGGCGCAAGTGTGCAGTTCCTACTGACGCAAGGAGCAAAGGAAACTCTGAAGCTACCGGCACTCACTGTCCAGGCGGTGGCTCCGGGGTTTACTTTGCGCCGTGCGTCAGTAGCCACAGTAGTGTCTGATTTGGAGCAAAAGGCAGGAGGGCTCTTATACAGAAGTGCAAGGAGCACATTTTGAAGCAAGCACAGTTAATGAATGTGGTTTTAGGCACAACTCACTGTGGGTAAAAATGTAAATCATCCACTGCAGTTGCGGACATGAATGAGCCCTGTTGCCTTGGATGAGTCAATCTTTCTAAATAGGGTCGGACTGGGCCAGCGAGACACCAGGTGAAAACCCTGGCCTTCTTGGGCTTGGCCAACCCAGACCCACCTCCATCTACTGCCCATGCTGCCCCCTGATCTCGTCCCCCCCTGATCACGGCCGCAACTACAGGACAGGTACACATGGGGTCCCAGAGGGGGGCTGGGGTGGGTTGCAACAGAGGCAGGGGACCCGGGGGGCCTCCTGACCCTCCAGTCCAACTTTGTTCCTAAACACCAAAGATACATCTACAGTCACAGTCTTGTCCTTTTATCACCATCTTGCCTATACCAGCTATACCCTCCATCTTCCAACCTACCATTGCACATTTTGTTGGATGCCACTTTTTGCGTAGTAACCTCTATATACACAGCTATGAGCAAAGACATTAATTATCTGACTCATGTTGAACACAGTTGTGAATTGACTCTTTCAGGTTCTTGCTCTGCAGCAACACCACGAGTGTCCTTCTTCTAAGGCCGAAGCTGATGTATATTAAGTGATGTACAAGGTTACTAAGGTCAATGAATGAGCTTCCCAGTCCTGGCTCAATACAACAGCATCATGTTAAGAAGAAAATCATGAGCAGTGTAGTTGCTAGGGAATCCTCAGGAAAAGTCATCCCTTACTGAGTAAATATTGACAAGCCATGTATTCAATTATCTATTCATAATATATTGGCTTCAAGATGATGTTTCTGGAGTCAAATGTAGACAATCATATGAATAAAGCTCCATCCATGATGGGCTTAGGACTTTCATATCCAACTGAACTGACGGCTGATTCAATATCAGGAGAGACATCGGCAGCTGTAGATCTGATTTCATTTGCTGAAGCTTTTTGTACAAATGAAATCTCATTCAGAGCAGCGATCGCTTATTGACTGGAGTGAAGGATTGAAAGGCCAACAATCATTGGAAATGTTTAGCTTCCTAACGTTTTAAAAACACAAAGGCAACATTCCAATGATTCAAAGGGAGTAAAATAAATTTAAATATACATGAATTTCCAATGGGAATTTTGTAAAATGTATGTGCTGGAGCCCTTGAATAAAGAAGTTATTTGCAACGAAGAGGCACTAACTTGGGTCTAGTAACCCATAGAGATCAAACTTAAATGCAAAACTCTGATTGGGTTACTACACTTACCGCTACCTTTGTCGTGTTTTTAGATTTTTTTTTTTTTAACTAAGGTGCATTGAAGTAACATGGACAACATTTCAGTAGGTCCATTATATCATAACCACCAAAGAGCAGTTAGCTCACAGACCTAACAATACATACACTAAACATTTGATTTGAAGCAAATCCCACCATAGAAGAGCAAATCTGTCAAGGGTTTTTTTACGTGCTACAAATTTTTACGTGCGCAACAATTTTTCTCGATCCAAATGCATTAAAGTCAATGGGCGTTTTTTCTTATGTCAACTTTTTTGTCCTAATGCATAAGGGTCAGGGCACACAGGCATATTCAAGGAGATTAGTCACCCAGCGACAAATCTCCTCTTCTTCTGGGTGACTAATCAAAAATGCAAATCGCTGGTTGGATGACACGGTGACCAGTGTGAAGGCAGAGGAGGCAGTTCGGGGAGATTAGTCGCCCGAAGAAGAGGAGATTTGTCGCCGGGCGACTTATCTCCCTGAAGTCAATGGGTGTTTTTTCTTATGGGCATTTTGTCGTGGGAAATTTTTCTGCTGCAAATTTTCTCTGCAATTTCGCAAAAAAAATTTGCACATGGCAAAATTTGGAATTTTACCGCAAATCCATGGCTGCCAAATAAATTCGCTCATCACTACTCCCATCGAAGAGAACCATGTTATAGCAGAAAAAAAGGATCAACTTGGTTTAACTTATTCAGCTTTCATAGGAATAATAATGTTCTCCATACCAAAATACATGTACAGGAACAATGCATTTATTGAAGAACAGAAATAAAGAGAGGTAGTATATTTAGTTAAAGCAGAAAAAAGGATTCAATCACGTTGGGGCTGATTCACGAAATTCGGGTGAAGGGTCCGAATAAAAAAAATTCGAATTTCGAAGTATTTTTTGGGTACTTCGACCATCGAATTGGTTAAATTCGATCGAATTCGATCGAATTCGAACGATTAGAAGTAAAAATCGTTCGACTATTCGACCATTCGATAGTCGAAGTACTGTCCCTTTAAGAAAAACTTCGACCCCCTACTTCGGCAGCTAAAAGCTACCGAAGTCAATGTTAGCCTATGGGGAAGGTCCCCATAGGCTTGCCTGTGATTTTTTGATCGAAGGATTTTCGTTCGATCGTTGGATTTAAATCCTTCGAATCGTTCGATTCGAAGGATTTAATCGTTCGATCGAACGATTTTAGTTCCCAGTCGAATATCGAGGGTTAATTAACCCTCGATATTCGACCCTTCGTGAATCGGGCCCTTACTGTATTTAATCTCACTCAGTACACCTTGGAAACATAAAACTAGTGTTGAGCGAATAAATTCGCGAAACGGGCGCAAAAATTCGCGGAAAAAATTCGCCAGCGTCAAAATTTTTTTTTCGAAAAAATGGACGCCGGCGCCAAAAACGGGCGCCGGCGCCAAAAACGGGCACCAGCATCGAAAAAACGGGCGCCAGCGTCGAAAAAACGGGTGCCGGCGTCAAGAACGGGCGCCGGCGCCAAAAACGAGACGCCGGCGCAGTTTCGCGAATTTTTCACGTTTCGCGAATTTCGCGAATTTTTCGGCGAAGCGAAACTGCACAAATTCGCCCATCACTACATAAAACCTCATACCTTACTCTCACCAGAGCCTCAATGTGCTGGATGTCCAGTGGTGTCTCAATATAGCAATATACTCTACCCCAAGTCCTTATTCACTCAAGTGCCTACTGTTGAATGCTTCTGGGGAAACTAAACCCATACTTAGAACCACTCATACTAATTACACCAACTATCTATACTGTGCTATGACAGAAGCTAGACACACACTTACTAAATCCTTCATTCAATGCTTCCTTCTACCCAATCTACCCAGCCTCAGGCTTTCCAATAGTATCCACCCCCTCCATAGGGTAGAGTCATTAGAGCAGTTATGGTTGTTGCTCCCAGTGACCTCAAAGCAGGTGATTATTTTTGAATTCCTGGCTTGGCGGCAAGTTTTGGTTGTATAAAAACCAGAAGTACTGCCAAACAGAGTCTCCTGTAGGCTGCCTGCCAGTCCACATAAGGGCTACGAAATAGCCAATCACAGCCCTGATTTGGCACCCTGGTACTTTTTCATGCTTGTGTTGCTTCCCAACTCTTTTTACATTTGAATGGTGCTCACGGGTAACAAAAAAGTTGGGCTCTTTCGCCAGACTTGCCTTCGCCAGCTCAGACCAGATGAAGTGCAATGGAGTGCATAGATCTTCCATATTCTAGAGTTGCTTACATCATATTTTTAGTGGAAAAAGTTTTTAAGTCCCAAAAAATGCCGGCGTCTTCTCTTTTTTTCAGAGTGATAGGCTGCAAAAGTCCTTGAAAATTCTTTTGGGTAACCCAGTTTCCCCATACATTTTCTAACATATGGAACATAAACTATACAGTGGGATCATGTGTAGGGCATTATAACAATTCTATTGTCTTTATTAAGGTTCCCTGGACTTGTGTAATGTAATGTATTTGCTGCAACATACAGTATATGTCCATTCAGCTTTAAATTTTCTGCCGTATGCAAATTAGCCTGAATGAAGACCTCTAACGAAGTTGCGCTAGGCATAACTGAATTCACTTTGATTGCCGAAGTAACTATAGCGTAAATTCGCCAGCATTCAGCGCCCTGGACTCAAATTTGCATTTTAGTAAATTAACATTGTCGGACCAAATTTTCGCCTGCCTGAAGTGTCGCGATGGCTGCAAAGCCGTCGCGCACGAACTTTCTCCGCTTAGTAAATTTACTCCATGGTATGTTACTTACTTTTACAGGAAAAATACCATTACTTAATAATAATTCAATTGTGAATTATGTATGTGAAAACTAATTGTTGAAATTATCTGTTTATAAATAAAAAAATCATTGTCATATGTGTTTTTGCAGAGAGCTTCATTTATCTGTGCATCTATGGACATAAACCGAGCAGCCCTATTTGCTCTGACGAGTATTTATACAATGTGATATATTGCTTGATCGACTGACACCCTGAAAAGACAGCTCTGGTTACATATTAAACACAGGTTTCTCACCCTCTTATCGCTGTTCTGATACGCAAAAGGGTAATGGAGCAAAAAATATATTGCTGTAGAAATATGGTTTCCCTCAGTAAAGCCATAAGCACATATTTCTCAGCAGATAAAGGCAAAGATACAGAGGATCATTTTTGAAGACCACTGGGCTGATAACACTGATAAAAAGTACTCATTTATACATGCTACATGCAAATATAACACACAGTGAGGCTCATTTATCAACACTGGGCAAATTTGCCCATGGGCAGTTACCTATAGCAACCAATCAGTGATTAGCTTTTTAAAGTCAGCTGCAAGTAGAACAATGAATGCAGCAATTTGATTGGTTGCCATGGGTTACTGCCCATGGGCAAATTTGCCCGGTGTTGATAAATGACCCCCAGTATCTTGTCCGTAAAGATTAAAGCTGCAATTAAAAGAAGACATGGAAGTGTATGTTGTGATTTTGTAAAAAAAAAAAACAAAATATGAGTAAAATTATTCCTTTCTAGGATTTGTCTGTATGTACAGAAGAATAACTGTCAGTCATAGGAGGGAGGTTGCTTTTCCTGCCACCCATATGGCAGCCAATGGGGAAGGCATCCGAAAACTGATATATCCAGTTACACAACCTGCTGATAGGGATGTTGCGGACTGTTTGCCCGCGAACTAATTTGCGCGAACATCGGCTGTTCGCGTCCGCCGAATGTTCGCGAACGTCGCGCGACGTTCGCCAATTTGGGTTCGCCTTAGCTGGCGCTTATTTTTGACCTCTCACCCCAGACCAGCAGATCATGGCAGCCAATCAGGAAGCTCTCCCTCCTGGACCACCCCCACACCCCCTGGACCACTCCCCTTCCATATATAAACTGAAGCCCTGCAGCGTTTTTTCATTCTGCCTGTGTGTGCTTGGAAGAGCTAGTGTAGGGGGAGAGCTGTTAGTGATTTCAGGGACAGTTGATAGTAACTTTGCTGGCTAGTAATCTACTTGATACTGCTCTGTATTGTAGGGACAGAACTCTGCAGGGATTTGAGGGACAGTGAGTTTAGGTTAGTTAGCTTTGCTGACTAGTAATCTACCTTCTACTGCAGTGCTCTGTATGTAGCTGCTGTGGGCACTGCTTCTGATCTCATCTGCTGACTGTTGTAATAACCCAAAAGTCCTTGTAAGGACTGCTTTTATTTTCTTTTTTGTTTTTTTACTTTGCTACTATAAGAGCCCAGTGTTATTAGTCTAGCTGTGTTGGGGAGTGGGACTGGTGTGCTGCTCCTCCTAGTAGTTCACCACTACCAGCACCAACCAGTCAAAATTGTTACAAAGTATCTTATTTGCACCTGTTAGCTGTTCTGAGCTCTCTGCCAAAAGCCAATTAAGTTAGAAACTGATTTTTTTCTGGCTGTTCAGTGCAGAGAAAAGAGGGACTTTCCAGTACAAAAGAGGGACAGGGGGTTGAGTGGTCAAAAGAGGGACAGTTGGGAGGTATGCAAGTGCCACCTAGCTGTGTGAGCTTTTTCACATTCTGTCTAAATAACAATAATAATTCCGTGTCCGTAAACATCACCTGAGTGATGTTTTTACAGCAGCAATAATATATTCCGTATCCACTACTGTATACGTTGCCCTTGCAGGCATTGTTTGCCCAGTCTTTAACCAAATGCCACCTAGCTGTGTGAGCTTTTTCACATTCCGTGTCCAGAAACATCACCTGACGTAGTGTGATTTCTGCCCTTTACAGCACAAAACGCAGCGCTGTGTCAACAATGTATTTTTCAGATACATTTTTGCCCTTGATCCCCCTCTGGCATGCCACTGTCCAGGTCGTTGCACCCTTTAAACAACCTTAAAATCATTTTTCTGGCCAGAAATGTCTTTTCTAGCTTTTAAAATTCGCCTTCCCATTGAAGTCTATGGGGTTCGCGACGTTCGCCGTTTGCTACATCCCTACCTGCTGAGCCTAATATTTTCCCTCCATTCATGCCAGAATTTCTTTGAAAGATAAAAACCCTGTAATGCCCTTCTTGCACTTAAATTAGATTTGTAAATATTCAAAATGAATTTTAAACATGTTCAATTCTAGAATGTGCCTTTTTTGCCTATCATTAACTAATGTACAGTTAAAGGCTATTAGATGTCCTATTTCATTTATGTGGTCAGAGACCTCCTGGCTACATTTAACATCCTTATAATATACAGTAGGGAGAACATTATTATTTATAATACATGAGTGATACTCAGAGTTCCCTGTATAACTCAGCCTGCAGCCTTGTGCCTTTATATGGTCACAGAACAACCCCTCAGTGACTTCTAATATCCTTATCATTTACAGTAGGGGGTACATTATCCCTTATAATACATGAGTGATACTCACAGTTCCCTGTATAACTCAGCCTGCAGCCTTGTGCCTTTTTATGGTCACAGAACAACCCCTCAGTGACTTCTAATATCCTTATCATTTACAGTAGGGGGTACATTATCCCTTATAATACATGAGTGATACTCAGAGTTCCCTGTATAACTCAGCCTGCAGCCTTGTGCCTTTATAGGGTCACAGAACAACCCCTCAGTGACTTCTAATATCCTTATCATTTATAGTAGGGGGTACAGTATCCCTTAAAATACATGAGTGATACTCAGAGTTCCCTGTATAACTCAGCCTGCAGCCTTGTGTCTTTATATGGTCACAGATCCCCGTGGTGACTTCTAATATCCTTATCATTTACAGTAGGGGGTACATTATCCCTTATAATACATGAGTGATACTCAGAGTTCCCTGTATAACTCAGCCTGCAGCCTTGTGCCTTTATATGGTCACAGATCCCCACAGTGACTTCTAATATCCTTATCATATACAGTAGGGGGTACCCATATATAATGGCAGGTAGCATCTATATACATTTTAGTATGGGAGAGTCATTATTTGAGTCCCCAGTAACTGCGCAGGGTTTATAATACAGTAAAGCTCTTAGACTTTAATGCCTCGTAAACCCCAACGGAGAGGCCGGATCTTTTATTAATAACATGCCCCAAAATTCCTACAGGCAAGTTTCCAATGTGTATATTATCTGTGGCAAGTTCCTTTTCACTCTTTGCAACTGAATACAGTATTTTCCTCTCTCTCTCTCTCTATATATATATACACTTTGTTTAAAAGGGAATAAAGTGAACAATAAGTTCTTTGTGCCACAGAGGATCAGTTCGCTGGTGGGTGGTAAATTCCCCAGAGGAAAAGTGTGAATATAAAAGGCAGAGGACTTTGTTTTGAGCTGAACACAAGAGACAAGGACGGAATGAAAAGCTGTAAATATTCCAGAATCAAAAAAAAAACAGAATATGTATTATACATTCTGAGTTTTATAGAATGTTCTGTTTTTAGAGACAGTGATAAAAACACATTTGTAAGCAGAACATTCCCATTTATCAAGTGCCCAAAATTGACAATGCGCCTGATATATGGTACTGGTGTCAGGTGAGTCCAGTCATCATCGATCCACTCTTTTTTCCTTTTATCTCTTTATCCAAGTACACAATTTCCCACACCCAACTCACTCCATACTTATTGATCTGCGACCCCCCAGGGGACCCCACACCACCTCTGGGGCCCCGCTACCACCTCTAGGGCCCTGCCACCCACCAGCTCACCTGCCGTTGCCAGCCCCTCCCTCTCTAAACATACTTCTGGCATGATTGGAGGAGGAAGAACAGTGGAGATCAAAGGTGGAGGGCAGGTAGGGATCAGATCTGGGTAGGTGGAGCCTACTGGATTTTTTTCCCATTGTCCCACTGGCCCAGTCCAACACTCTTTCTGTACCCCCTTTTGATAGTGGCCCTCTGCTAGGGTTACCACCTTTGGCAGCAGAAAAAGCCAGACAATGGGGGTGACCGATGATATTGAGTGGTGGGCTGATGATATCAGGGGGTGGTCCAGTGATGATGGAGTAATTCTTGGGGGGCAGGGCTATGTCACACAGTTTGTGAGATTTGTCTGGTTTTACTCCCTTTGAAAATGGAGTAGGACATTTTGAAATCACACTGGAAAACAGGATTGTCTGGTTCAAAACTGGACAGGTGGCAACTTTACCCTCTGTTGGTCCACCATGTTGATCGATGAGATGGTGGAGAGCTACAACCCCAGGCTTATTTTACCTCTTAATTATGTTCTGAAGAATTCCAGGAGTTATAGTCCAACAATATCTGAGGACCCAAAGTTAAAAATAGGGCATCACAGGGAGAATCACAAAACTATGACACTGTATCCTCTTGAAATAATCGCAATCCAGCAGCCAAGTATTCTCATAGCACAGAGAGCTGCCAAAGAAGTCCATTATTTACATAATTCCTCCATACTGTAAATGATTCAGAAGGAACTGCCTCCACCATGCAAAGATTTAACTATTTAACTGACTGCCATAATACTAAACACCCCGTGATGTTAATTCATTACACGTAACAGAGTCATACGGAAGCTGTTAACTGGCACGGTGCTATTTTTAGCCAGATCATTAATCTGTTATCTGCCATCATGTTTCTAAATAGAGCCTTGGCAACTTTGACACCTGATAATGTGTTGGCACTCGTTAAGCACAATGGGACCTTGTTAATGGATTAGCGAGTCTTTTTGTAAAACATAAGAGCGTTTATTCCTACAGTGTGACAGTGAGAAAAAACAGAAACTACATGTGCCACCTCAAGGGTCCTAAATCAAGGCGTCAAAAGTGATGGGACTTAGTAGAAATTGAGTGGGGTTTGGGTGTAACTGGATGGGGCTAGAGCAGGGTTTTCAAATGTTGGAGGGTATGTATTCTGAGTTGCTTGCAGAGACAGACAATCTTGTAGAAAATAAGGCAATAGAACAGATACATTCTGTAGCAAATTAAATAATTAGAATGTTCTCAGAGATAGACCATCCTGTAGCAAATTAAATAATTGAATGTTCTCAGATAGACCATTCTGTAGCAAATCTGAGCAATAGAATGTTCTCAGAGATAGACCATCCTGTAGCAAATCAGAGCAATAGAATGTTCTCAGAGATAGACCATACTGTAGAAAATCAAATAATTATAATGTTCTCAGAGATCATCCTGTAGCAAATCTGAGCCTTAGAAGTTTCTCAGATATAGACCATGCTGTAGCAAATCCAATCAATAGAATATTCTCAGAGATAGACCATGCTGTAGCAAATTAAATAATTAGAATGTTCTCAGAGACAGACCATCCTATAGTAAATCCGAGCAATATAATGTTTTCAGAAATAGACCATGCTGTAAAAAATTAAATAATTAGAATGTTCTCAGAGATAGACCATCCCGTAGCAAACTAGAGCATTAGAATGTTCTCAGAGATAGACCATGCTGTAGAAAATCAAATAATTATAATGTTCTCAGAGATAGATCATCCTGTAGCAAATCTGAGCCTCAGAAAGTTCTCAGAGATAGACCATTCTGTAGCAAATCCTAGCAATAGAATATTCTCAGAGATAGACCATGCTGTAGCAAATGAAATAATTAGAATGTTCTCAGAGATAGACCATCCTATAGCAAATCAACTATTTAGAAGGTTCTCAGAGATAGACCGTCCGGTAGCAAATCAAATAATAAGAATGTTCTTAGAGATAGACCACCTACAGCTAATCAGAACATTATAATGTTCTCAGAGATAGATCACCCTACAGCATAAAGAGCATTAGAATGTTCTCAGAGATAGATCACCCTACAGCATATCTGATCAGTAGAATGTTCTCAGAAATAGACCATCCTGTAGGCAATTTGATCATTAGAATGTTCTCAAAGACAGACTGTCCTATATAAAATCAAAGCAGTAGAATATTCTCAGAACTTGACCATAATATATGCAAATGAGAGAATTGCAATGTTCCCATTTCACTATAAAACAGTCATCTTTGTATTCAGACAGACCAACCAATAGCCAATAATATTATTAAGATATTTTCAGAGATTGACCATCCTGTAACCAATCAGAGAAATGTAATGTTTAGATTACTAAACATCAAAGGTGTCACCTCAGGAACCAGACTTGTATAGCTCTATGTGTAATGTTGTATTTGGTCTCCTACTCAGAGATCCAGAAAATCCAACGTCCAGGGCCTACTCTCAATTATATAGTGAATAAAGTACCCCCTCTTGTAAAATATAAGGATATTATAAGTTACCGAGGAGTTTCATGGCCATATAAAAACACGAGGCCGAAGGCCGAGTGTTTTTATACTGGTCATGGAACTCCGAGTTAACTTCTAATATCCTCATATTTTGCAACTGGGGGTACTTTATTTATTATAATACACAAGTTTCAGTGAGTCATGTGACAGAAATGACATCAGAACTCACCGTTTATAACTGATGACATAAGAACTCACCGTTTATAAGGATATAATTTACAAGATATTCATTGCTTTTGTGTATTATATAGTGATTAAAGTACCCCCTCTTTTAAAATATAAGGATATTATAAGTTACGTCCATATAAAAACACGAGGCCGAAGGTTTTACAACGGGGGGTACTTTATTTATTATAATACACACATTTCAGCAAGTCAAGTGACAGAAATGACATCAGAACTCACCGTTTATAACTGATGACATCAGAACTCACCGTTTATAAGGATTTAATTTACAGGATATTCATGGCTTTTGTGTATTATAAGTAGATACAGTAATGCTAAATGATATAGTTATCCTATTGGCTAATGATGCAGATAAAAGGGATGGCAGAATTTTTTCTTAGATGAGAACTACAACTATGTTATGGGCCCACCAGTTCAACAGGGTTTATACCCTCATCTATTTCTATATTTTTTTTGTTGCTCAAACTTTATTCTATTTTTAACATTACAAGTATACAGCCATTTATCAAGTAGATATTTATAAAATGTGACATTAAATACAAGTCAGCTGACCTATCTTATACATATGATCCCATATATGATACCATAAATTAAACATTTCTAAGGGATTTAAACCAAAAATGTAACTTTCCCCCATAATTAGTCTTTCTCTTTTGTAAGTGGAACACAGAGTTGTATTTTTAGTGATTGTTCTAATTATTGTGATTATCTATTTGTGACAAACATTGGGGCTTTGTTTCCTTGTCAGAATACAGGATATGTATCACTTTGCATTGTGTTCCGCAGCTCACTGCCCCAAGCCGCATGCTGTTCTCCCCGTGTAAATGACTAAAAATAATCTGTTCTTTGTGTTTAGTTTCAGTTTTTTCTTTTTTTAGAGCTCAGAGAGATTTTAAATCTCAACATTTATAGACTTTAAAAATTAAAGAGGCTAATGTGTCTGTATGCACATTGCCGATAATGCATTCTACCATTTAAAAAGTTAAAACAAGTTAAATAAATGTATTATTTTTTTAGTTGTAATATTGGTGTGTAGGTAGCTATCCCAAGTCATTGTACCTGATCTTGAGCTTTCAGAAAGAGCCAGCACATCACAATGGTACTGCTTTCAGATAAGCTATTGTTTCTACTATTCAATGAAACTAGAGGAGTCATAGCCAGACATTAGGGGGCATATTTATCAAGGGTTGAATTTTGAATTTTAAAAACTTTGAAACTCTAATTCAAAAAGACCAACCGAAATTAAGTCAAAGTTTTTTTTGGCCGAATAGGTCAGTTTTCGATGGAATAGGTCCGTATTTGGCCGAATTGGAATTGTACAAATCGAAGTAATAGTGCATATGATCAAATTTGAAACAAAGTTTTTCCCAAACAAAAACTTCGATTTTGACTCCAAATAGGTTCTACGAGGTCCCCCCATAGGCTAAAACAGCAATTCGGCAGGTTTTAGATGTCAAAAGGTCGAAGTCAATTTTTTTAAAGAGACAGTACATGATAAATTTCGATATTCGAATTTTCTATTCTTTTTTCAAATTTGAATCGAATTTGGACTATTCCCTATTCAAAAAATAGCTTGAAATTCGAATTTTTTTAATTTGAAAACTAACCTCAACCATTGATAAATCTGCCCCTAGTAGTTTTACTACTGAGTTCTATCTACCACTAGGTGGGAGCATTTTTAGCGGGTGTCAGGGAGCAATAATCTTGTTACTTTACCATTGTTCTGTTGATAGGCTGCTGTGGAGGAGGGAGGGTGATATCACTTAAATGATTGGTCTTCTTCAGCATAATTCGGATTCGGCCGAATCCCTGTACACACAAAACAAGGCTCAAAAATGTTTTTTCCACTTTTTCCCTTGCCGTCGCTAATTTGCATATGCAAATGGAGTGCTTCCCTACTTAAACTTGCAGTGCAGCAGTAAAGAGTGACTAAAGTTTTCACATGATTAAGGGCACCTGGAAAACTAAGAACATGTCTAGTACCACATCAAATTTAAAAAAGAAATATAGAACAATACGTTTGCTCTTTTGAAAAACAGATGCAAGACAATGCAAGATTCTTATGGAGTAGTGCTATTAACTGATGCATTTTGTTAAAAACATGTATTCCCACGACAGTATCCCTTTAAACAGAGCCATCTGTACTATAACAGAATCGTCCCTGTAACTATGGATATTCTATTATACTGTATATACTGATACAAATATCCTGCTAAGCAAACTATTATCATTTTAATGGAGACACACTCTGAACCTGCATCCATTAACTACTGATATACATGTATGGATCTGTTATCCAGAATGCTCGGGACCTGGGGTTTTCTGGATAATGGATCTTTCTGTAATTTGGATCTTCATACCTTAAGTCAACTGGAAAATCATGTAAACATTAGGCTGGTTTTGCTGCTTATATGGATTAACTATATCTTAGTTGGGATCAAGTACAAGCTACTGTTTTATTATTACACAGAAAAAGGAAATCATTTTTAAAAATTTGAATTATATGGATAAAATGGAGTCTATGGAAGACGGCCATTGTGTAATTCAGAGCTTTCTGGATAAAGAGTGTTAATGGATCCCATACCTGTACTTACAAACACTTTGGGATTAGTCTTTGCAAGTGAGGCAATTAATTCCTTGTTTTCCCTTATTTTGCGTTCTTGATTTCAATTATAAAACTCTTGTAAAGGGTAATTTATGAACACAAGAGCGATGTTTTCAGCCACAATACGGCTTTCACCGTTGCGTCTGATGTGTAAAAACACACACATTTGCATCAATTGTTCATAAAACAATCTTTTTGGGGATTATTTTGGTACAAGCCTGTTGCACCTATTTACCCAGTCTGTTGTAGGGATGCACAGAATCCACTATTTTGGATTCGGCCGAATCCCCAAATCATTCGCGAAAGAATACCAAACCGAATCTGAATCCTAATGTGCATATGCAAATTAGGGGGAGGGGGAAACCATTTGTATCCTTCCTGTGCCTAATTTGCATATGCAAATTAGGATTTGATTCGGTTCGGTCAGGCAGAAGTATTCGCTGAATCCAAATCCTGCTGAAAAAGGCTGAATCCTGGCCAAATCCGGAACCGAAATAATGTTAATTTTACTGTATGTTTATATATATATTTTCCATAGGCTTCGACTGGCTGCATTTAAGGACCATTATAACAAGGTCACAGAGATATGCTTTGAAACTGGCCAAGCATCAAAAGACATCAATTGACACACAACTAATTTAAAGCAAATAAATTAATAGACCGTAACTTTATCTATTATCCGTGTTTTGTACGCCCTCACCAGGGAAATAGAAATAACGTAACAGTGACACATTCCAATGAATCTGCTGATTTTACAAGGGCTGGTATATCAGGCACAATACCCACGAGCCCTTCATAACAAATGACATTTAGCAGATAGTACTCCATAATGAAACCCAGGCATGCTGGGAGCTGTAGCTAAAGCAACAGTCGCTGTACAGAAGCCACATAATTAGCAATGATGACAATTCACTTCCCTTCTTGCCTGACAAACAAATTGGAAACCAACTCTCCTCCAGTCAAAACTCCATTTCCCACAATGCCCTGCAAAATTCTGTTTCTCTCCTTCTTTGGTCTGTTAATCAGCACATGTTGGGAATTAGAGTCTAGGCTGGAGGAGAGGTGGCTATTCAACAATGTGGATGGAGTTCCCCTTTAAATAACGATAATTTCCTGCTATATTTCAGATAATGTTCCTCTAGCTAAACCGAAATAATGTGCGTGCCACACTTGCAGGCCCCCAACCTACTGTATGACTCCACAGTTAGAGGGAGAAAGGGGGAGATTTGGGTGGGTGCTTTTTTTTGTGCCCTGGGTACCCCTGAAACTATAGCAGGGTGACTGTTACCCCGATGTTTCTATATATCTGTAACCTTGTTATGAGCTAAGGGGACCCAGTCTGAAGGCCAGTTAGGGGGAGATTTGGGCTGAGTGCTTATTTGTGCCCTGGGTACCCCTGGAACTATAGCAGGGTGACTGTTACCCCAATGTTTCTATATATCTGTAACCTTGTTATGAGCTAAGGGGGCCCAGCTTGAAAGATAGTTAGGCTGAGATTTGGGGTGAGTGCTTATTTGTACCCTGGGTACCCCTGGAACTATAGCAGGGTGACTGTTACCCCAATGTTTCTATATATCTGTAACCTTGTTATGAGCTAAGGGGCCCAGTCTGAAGGCCAGTTAGGGTGATATTTGGGGTGAGTGCTAATTTATACCCTGGGTTCCCCTGGAACTATAGCAGGGTGACACCCCAATGTTTCTATATATCTGTAACCTTGTTATGAGCTAAGGGGCCCAGTCTGAAGGCCAGTTAGGGGGAGATTTGGGGTGAGTGCTAATTTATACCCTGGGTACCCCTGGAACTATAGCAGGATGACTGTTACCCCAATGTTTCTATATATCTGTAACCTTGTTATGAGCTAAGGGGGCCCAGCCTGAAGGCCAGTTAGGGAGAGATTTGGGGTGAGTGTTTATTTGTGCCCTGGGTACCCCTGGAACTATAGCAGGGTGACTGTTACCCCAATGTTTCTATATATCTGTAACCTTGTTATGAGCTAAGGGGACCCAGCCTGAAGGCCAGTTAGGGAGAGATTTGGGGTGAGTGTTTATTTGTGCCCTGGGTACCCCTGGAACTATAGCAGGGTGACTGTTACCCCAATGTTTCTATATATCTGTAACCTTGTTATGAGCTAAGGGGGTCCAGTCTGAAGGCCAGTTAGGGAGAGATTTGGGGTGAGTGCTTATTTATGCCCTGGGTACCCCTGGAACTATAGCAGGGTGACCGCTACCCCAAAATATTTATATATCTGTAACCTTGTTATGAGCTAAGGGGGCTGGTGAGCGTGACTGCCAGTTAGAGATAAGTTTAACAACATTACAAGAGGCCCATATTTGCAATAAAGCAATAAGTACAATCTGTACTGTAGAAATGATCCAGTGTAACAGAGAAGTACAAATAAATCCAGTTGTACAATTCCTAGTGACTTTAGATTTGCGCAGTGCAGACAGGTTGAATAACCCAATAACCTTGGTGCCGAATTGCTACCAAAAAAGACTCCGGGTATATTGAATTTCAGAGTAATATAAAGCCATCTAGCGTGTGTAATGCAACACTGGATACACTTGCTCAGATCTTGCACGTAATAAAATCTACATTAATAAAGGGATTTCTGCCTTAAGTTAAAAGATGTTTCACATCCCTGTGAGGGATTCAAGCAGCTTTTTGTAATATTTATGTAATAGTGTTGCATTCTGCTTTACACTCAATACTCACAAGTAAAAGGCTTCATATGGCTCCTAAAATATTGAGAATTTTAACATTTAATGGGCCGCAGTGTTGCCAAAGTTTCCGGCTAATATGTGGTCAGCTCAGGGGAATGTCTATTCTGAAATTGTTTTTGGTGTCTCTTTAAATTTGTTTAGTTCAAGGGAATTCCTATGATGCTGCTGACAACAGTTTTAAAACTTTTATTTTTAATTAAAACTGTCAGAGTTTGCTGGGCCCCCTGCAAAAAAATCTTTAGAGGGGCCCAGGGCACTCCTATCCCAATCCTCTGCCTACTTCCTGCCTCCGCCCACTTCCCGCTCTGACTCTGCCCATTCTCCGCCTGGACTCCGCCCACCCAACCCATCTCCACCGGTTTTTCGCCCCATGCCGACTTGCGATCTGCTTCTGCAGGTAAGAAAGTGGCTGTAACTGTACACAGCAGTTGCAGTTGGTCTCTCTTTGCATATTCTTGTTGTACCTGCTGGTCTGAAATTGTTAATAGTGGCAATTTACTCCAAGGTAATGCAATTTATTTAGATTAGAATTATGGGAATGCTCAGCGGGGTTGTCTCAATGACATTAAGGAGGTTATTTACTAAAATCCTAATTTACCTCATATTTTATTAAAAAACATAAAAACTCCCACTCTCGATTTGAGCTTATTTTAGGGATGCACCGAATCCAGGATTCAGTTCAGGATTTGGCCAGGACTCGGCCTTTTTTAGCAGGATTCGGATTCAGCAGAATCCTTGTGCCTGGCAGAACCGAATCCCAATCTGAATTTGCATATGTAAATTAGGGGAGGGGAAGGAAATCATGCGACTTTTCGTCAAAAAATAAGATTTTTTTCCACTTTTTCCTTCCCTGCCCCTAATTTGCATATGCAAATTCGGATTCGGTTCGGTATTCGGCCGAATCTTTCATCAAGGATTCGGGGATTCGGCCGAATCCCAAATAGTGGATTTGGTGCATCCCTAGCTTATTTATTAATAAAATAACCCGAATTTATAGGATCGCGGAAAAAAAATAAAATTGAGTGATACCCCGAATGGCTCAAGTTTTTTGGCTTTTTTTCTGAATTGCTCTAATATTTTGAGTTTCTGCTTGAAAACCCCTAAAAAGTCATATTTTTGGTCTAAAATCCAGAGGACCTTGATAACTTCATTTTGGGATGGTTGCCTCTCCCTTTGACTTATACAGGACCTCAACAGGTCTGAGATGGCGTATTTATCTTGAAAATTCAAGTTTTTTTCTAGTGAAAAAAAAGACTTTTTTTGATGCTGGTAAATACCATATATATATGTTTAGTAACAGAGGCCAGATGGTGATGGAAAGATCAAAGGAAGGGCTGTAGAATGTGAATAGGACCCTTTAGTTTGCATAGAAACCAGAACCAGTGTAGGTTTTTTACAGGACTTGAGCAGATATAGAACGAGGCTATGGGATAGAATTTAAAAAAAAAATATAAGATTTTTGCACATTGAATATATTCTGTTTCTCCCATCAGTGAGATATCGGCTCCGTGGGATGAACAGGCAGAGAATGAGTAGCGAGTATCACAGAACACATTAATAAAAGGGAACAAGATCATATACATTATCAGAGCACTTTGCCGACAGAGAAAGCGGCCGCCCTCGGGGAATGGGTTTTCTAGGAACTGAAAAGGTCACGGTACCTAAAAGTCGATACATTAAAAGATTATTCCCACAACAAGAGACGTGCTTCATATATAAACTCAGCTGTGTCTGAATAGTGATATAGACCTGAGGAATGGGTATTCTACAGTCTCATGATGAAAAACCAGGTGGGAATAGACACAGATTATAAAGACATTCCGTTTTCTATCTTTGTTCAACTCCGTAAGAAGCTTTTCCCAGTTAGTTTGTTGCAAATATGCTCTTTTACTGCCATAGTTTTCATGTCTTGTATTTTGTGTCCTAGTCACCCCATTATACATTTATTTATGCACAATTTAGGGCCTCAAAACATTGTCAAGTTGACCCATTCTACAAGGATCTATTGAAAATGCTCATTAATCCTGGGGCCCCGCAACTGCAGGGTCTGCTTCCTCTCAGGGGTGTAACTACAGCCCCCCTCCACACCCCCTACTGCAACGCTGTGCATGCGCAAAAGGAGCCGCATACATGTGCGAGTGGCGCTGCGTGGAACTGCAAATTGTTTGGTTTTTTTTGTAGGGCCAGGAGATCAGGAGAGGTGGTCGAGCCCGGCGGAGGCCCATGAGTGCCGGGGGCCCTCCGGGTTTTGTCCCGGTGTCCCGTCGAGCCAGTCGGACCCTGCTCGGTTACATTTAGTTACATCACTGCTGTCCCACAATAGACCATGTTATAATTCCTACATTCCAATGGTCAAAAATTCCAGAAACGAGAATTTTCATGACAATTTTAAGGCTCACGTCAATTTTGACACCTGCTTTAAAGTCAATGGGTGTCCAAATAATGTTTATGCACGATTGTTTTGATGTAACCGACTGTTTCCAACGCATAAATTCATCACAGATTCGTGCCTGGCGAATTTATTCTCCCCATCACTAGAAACAATGTGACCTTGTTAGTCGACATACTCTCTCTTGCCTTTCACTTCTCCCTTATTTCCCCAATCATATCCCAAGTTCACATCTAAGCATTCTCCCCAAATCTCACTCACCTCTTGTTTAGGTTAAACACCCCCTACAGCCGCTTTGCCATCCATTCCCTTAAAGGGGTTGTTCATATTTGTATGATATACAGAATAATATTCTGAGACAATTTTCAATTGGTTTTCATTTTTTATTATTTGTGGTTTTTGAGTTATATAGCTTTTTATTCAGCAGCTCTCCAGTTTGTAGTTTCAGCCATCTGGTTGCTAGGCTCCAAATTCGCCTAGCAATAGAGTGGCGTGCGAGCTGCCGGGGGGGGCCTGAGGGGGTGCGGGCCCTGGCCTAATCGCACCCCCTGCTCCCCCGGTAGTTACGCCACTGGTTTAAGGCTTAACAAGCTAATCCAAACACTTTTATCTTTTTTGTTGAAAGTGGAGTAAATTATTATACAGGCTGAGAGGGGTTCCCAAACTTTTTCATATGACTGTAGATACAACTGTAACTACTTCAGATATGCAGGTCTCTTGGGAGAACTGACACTTACAGATCAAAGGGCAATTCATGAGCAAAACTGTAATAACACATAAAGCATGGCCCAAAACCCCCAGAAATATGTTCTGGGGGTTAAGACTTTCAGACTTTCCATAAAATGCCAAATTTTGTAATAGTATAGTATTTAGGGGATTGGATCTGTTAGTCAGCAACCCATTATCCAAATAATAATAATGTTTAAAATAATTTTTCTGTGTAATAATAAAACAGTCGCTTGTACTTGATCCCAACTAAGATATAATTAATCCTTATTGGAAGCAAAACCAGCCTATTGGGTTTATTTAATGTTTGCATGATTTTCTAATAGACTTAAGGTATGAAGATCCAAATTTCAGAGAGATCCGTTATCCAGACAACCCCAGGTCCAGAGCATTCTGTATAACAGGTCCCATTCCTGTACTTGCCTTTCTACCTGACTGATTGTGTCATTGTCCTGTAACGGCAGAGCACAGAGGTTTTCTGCATTGTTAAACTCTCATTGATGAGCATTAATTGTAATGCAATGCTTGTCAGTTATTGGCTTAACGATTCAGTGAGGGGTTAGAGTTCAGCGCAGTCACTGACCTTTAACACCCCACCGTTTAGAATGAAGTTTGATTGCTCAAAGCTCTTAAACACATTCTGACGATTTGACACATTGATCAAACTGTAAATGCCCTGTTAAATGTATCGATTGTTTAACCCCTTCCTTGCTGTCAGTCAAGTTTCAATATATCGAAAAACATGTTAAACCGATTCCCATAGTTCAATATTTATTAAATCTGCGCCTGGGTGTTTATACGTTGTTCCAGCAAATGTAATTACCCTTCTTAATGAGAAACTTATCAATCAGGGCCTAAAAATGTTCCATTACAATTTATCATCTAATGTACAATATTACTGTCCCTCTTTTGACAGCTCAACCCGCAGTCCCTCGTTTGTACTGGAAAGTCACGTTTTTCAGCCAGAAAAAGAAACAATGTTTCTAACTTAATCTAAAATCTAACTTTTTGGCAGAGAGTCCAGAACAGCTACAGCAGCAGATATGATACTTTTGTAACAATTTCGAGATAAGCAAATAAGTAATTGTAACAATATAAGATAACAGGTCTCTTGGGAAAAGTTAGACTCACAGCGTAAAGGGCAATTGACCTTCATTAGCAAAACTTTAATAACTAAAAAAAAAACCACAGAAATATGTTCAAACTTTCATAACCTGACACATTTTGTAAAATGAAAATGGTAATTAGGGGGTGTGGCCAAAGAAATTGGTGTGGTCAAAAAAATTGTTGTCCCTTTTTTTATTTCAAAAATGTTGGGAGGTATGCTTTTTCGTTTGCAGTCACAATCGGGGTAGGCCAGGGGGAGAGTTGTTAGTCTCAGACAGTTGAGAAACAAGTCTGGGCTGGCAGCACCCACTGAGTTTTTTCCCGGTCTCCGACCCTGAAAATATGGGGCTTTCTTTCCTGGGATGGGAGGCTTAGAAACAGGATAGAGAGGAACCTCTAAATGGCAGTTACAGGGATATTTGGGGAGAATGCTTATTTCTCCCAGATGCTCCTGAAAGTGCAGATTAAAACTCAGTCAGGGTGAGAGCTGCAATCATGTTATGAGCTAAGAGGGAGCTCCAAGGGTGGCTTGAATTCAAACAGTCAGACAACTCAATTCAAACGGATAAACCTGCCCCATAATTTTGTGAGGGACAACCACCATTTAAGAAGTCCGATAAAGGAATACAACAACGGGCGTCAGCTAAAGGGGTTGTTCACCTTTGAGATAACTGTTAGTATGACGCCCATTTGAAAGCTGCAAAGAGTCAGAAGAAAAAGGCAAATAACTATAAAACTATAAAAAAATAAATAATGAAAACCAATTGAAAAGTTGCTTCGAATTGGCCGTTCTATAACATAATAAGCGTTACCTTAAAGGTGAACCACCCCTTTCTTACATTCAAGTAAAAACATTCAGCATAGATGACTGACGCGTTTCATGCACTTACACCATTAATCATAGGCATAGCAGCAGAAGTTGGAAGTGCCCAAAACACATCAGGTGCTCAATGCTGCACCTTTTTTACTGTAATAAAGAAGAACATTTTTAACTGAGGCCCGGTGTTGTGGTATTACATTAACGTTCTTCTTGCGTGCGTCATGGCTTGGAACACTAAGGGAGAGCCGCACCTGACCAGCAGCTTGTGGTCCCTGCCAGTCAGATTGTGATCATATGTGGTGAATCGGAGCGTTATATATCATACGACTAACCAGTGGCGCAACTATAGAAGAAGTAGACCCTGCTATTGGGGGGGGGGGCTTTGGAAAAGAGGGGGTTCTGTTTCCTCTATAGCATTCAAATCCCCTTCCCCACCTCTTTCTATTTCTTTTAATTGATGCGCTCACATCTTTGAAACTTTGTTTCTTTTGTGGCGGGGGAGGAGGGTTGCAGAGAGGTTCAACCAGGAGCCCTGGGCTCTCCGAAAATCTTTCTGCCGGGGGGAGGTCTTGTTATTTACATGGTGGGCGCCCCTAGGCCAACTGACGTTTATTGCCCCCCTCCCCTCCCTGTTATTGGCACAAATTTTCATCATGGGGACCAGAGCAATGGGTATTGGCGCACGGGAAATTTAAAACATACCCAGTGTTTCTGAACCAATGTGGATATGGTTGGGCATAGAGTTACCACCTTTTCATAAAATTCCCACCGGCCGATGGTGGGGACTGGAACAAAAAGGGGAGTGTCGTGATGTAAAAGGGGATGGGGCCATGTCACGTGACGGCCAGAAGGTGGAGACAAAGTACGTTTTGAGCGAATTGGGGGCAGGCCATGCGCTTTATTAAGGGTATTACAAATTTACCAAGCTCCGGACTTGGCAGGTGTTTTACTGGCTAGGCTGTTAAAAATACTGGCCGTGTGGCAAACCTAGTTGGGCATCAGGCCCTCCCAAAAATCCTGCCGCCCTAGGCCTTGGTGGCCTCTCCACAAATCCGGGCCTGGTTATGCCCCTACAACAAACCATTGAACAACCATGAGCCACGGAAATCTCCTCGATGTTAATATTCATACCCCGGCTCCTCTCACACAAAGCTTATTACAGAGTGACCGGTTCCTTTGGGAAGGAGACAAATCAATAACATCCAAATCGTCTCTACTGACGGTCCCCAGCGCTATTATATAAACCAGCAAAATGTGCCGTAAACAACAACAAAAAGCAACGTCTCTCCAGTTCTTCTGCGGCTCATTGAATCAGGCCCTGCGTGTGCAAACTGTTCTCACTTCCCCAATCTGTTAACCCACAGGTGCCAGAATTGCAGAATAATGACCGCACAATACTGCATTCCAATATGTCTCTAGTGCTCTAGAGGTTAACCCAGCATACGTTTTACCCCCATAGATATATATATATATATACATACAAATCCAGTTATAATTATACGCCTTTGCTTATTTAGTAACTTTCTGGGTCCAGGAAGCAAATCTTTGTATTTATTGGATTTGGGTTCTCCGGAGCAACGGTGTTACCTCCAACTCCCACTTTGCACCTGCTTGTTCCATTGACGGGATGATTGATCTTTCAGACAGGCTTGGCTTGACAAATCCACACTGTCAATCTTGTTTTCAATGGGTCCCTTTGTTCCGACAGGTGCTGAGTGTGAGCTCCCCGGTGCTGCTGTGTTTACACAAATCCACCCTTCCTTTTGTTACTCTCTAACTGGCAGGGAGACGCTTTGTAAGTGGTATAAATAGGGGGATCATGGATTTAAAGAGACAATCCTTTCAGCTGGGACGTTCAGTCTAGAGCTTGAGATCCTGTTGAAACAATTAGTGGACAGGACAGACCTTATACATTACACACAGAAAGACTGGAGAGATTGAAAGGGACAACAATTTGTTTGTATTTGTTCCCAAGTGTGACGTTTTAGAAGAAGAGAATAATAGATTTCATTATTCATGATTTTCTGGTAGACTTAAGGTATGCAGATCCAAATTACAGAAAGATCCGTGTTCCAGAAAACCCCAGATCCCATGCATTCTGGATAATAGGTACCATACCTGTACTTTCTTTGGTATCTAGGACATTGCTAGTTTTTATCCATCTTGGACTTGGCCGGTTGTAACTCCCTGCAATTCCAGGTGCAGCGTGCTTTACAACGGACCTTCTCTTTCAGGTGGGCCATTGCTGTATTGGTGGAAGAAGGGTTAACTTATAATGACTTCACACACAAAGAACAGATCTCTTCATAACTTGGGCGCCAGTGGTTCTTAAACCAAATTGTAAGCTCTTGCCAGCCCAGACCCACTCCCACTCAGGCCCTAGGTGCTGCCTCCTTACCTCTCCCCAGCCCTGATCACGGCCTCAAAAAAAGAGACCACAGGCTGTACCTCATGGCTGGGGGTGGAGAGGTCCCTAAGGTGGTAGCTCAGATGGGCCCCAGACTACCCAGTCTGACACTACAAGAATCTTCTATCCCTACCCTAGACCCATGAGTCCCTATGCTGGCGGGAGACCCCATGCGCTACTAACACTCCTGGCCTCCTTGTTGGAGCCTCTGGCTGCTTTACTATCTGCACTGATCCTGCCTCTTACTCCTAGAGTGAACTATTACAGATCTTTCCTCACACTGAGGCCTAGCTCCACCTCAGACTCTCCAACTCCAACCACCTCCAGCAAGTTGGGTCCAAAGAGACAGAGAATATGGGGACTCCCCCTTTTTAAACAATAGGAACAACCCTGGCCAACTACACAACTGGCAGTACTGTAGTTGGCCAGGGGTGTCCCTAGAACAGGGGTCCCCAACCTTTTTTTTTTTTTTTTACAAATGAGCCACATTGAAATGCAAAAACAGTTAGGGAGCAACACAAGCATGAAAAAAGTGCCTGGGGTGCCAAATAAGAGGTTTGTGATTGGCTATTTGGTAGCCCCTAAATGGACTGGCAGCCTACAGGAGACTCTGTTTGGTGATAGACATGGATTTTTAAAATAAACAGGTATTGGACCTGTTATCCAGAATGCTCCGAACCTGGAGTTTTCCCAATAACAGATCTTACTGTAATTTGGATCTTCATATCTAAAGTCTATAGAAAATCATGTAAACATTAAATAAATCAAGGATTAATTATATCTTAGTTGGGATCAAGTACGAGCTACTGTTTTATTATTACACAGAAAAAGGAGATCATTTTTTAAAAACTGGATTATTTCATTATAATGGAGACAACCTTTCTGTAATTTGGAGCTTTCTGGATAATGGGTTTCCGGATAAGGGATCCCATGCCTGTAAATGCTTTAAAGGCCACTGGGAGCAACGTGTAAGGGGTTGGTAAGTAACATGTTGCTTATGATAAATTAGTGGTTGGGGATCACTGATCTAGAGGAGGATTATGGTAAAGTTAAGCAAATATGAAAAAGATTTACTAGAGTTTATTGACCTACCTGATCATAACTTACCATAATGACATTTAACGATTATGATGCAAATAGTGTTACATTTTTCATTTTCCTCAGTGTCAGTATCATTTTCATTTGACTCCAGTTGTGCTCCACGCTATCATCTTATATTATCATCTCATTATCCAGCAATGTGCTCCATGCCTGCTCCTTATAAATCTTGATATTTCATGTTATGTCCGTTCCAATAACTATATACAAGGATCTATAAAGGAGCATAAAGGATCGGGGGGAGCCTGACTAAAGGTTAGCCAATAGCCAGATCATGAGTAGAGATGTCGCGAACTGTTCGCCGGCGAACTTGTTCGCGCGAACATCGGGTGTTCGCGCTCGCCGGAAGTTCGCGAACGTCGCGCGACGTTCGCCATTTTGGGTTCGCCATTGTTGGCGCTTTTTTTTGCCCTCTCACCCCAGACCAGCAGGTACATGGCAGCCAATCAGGAAGCTCTCCCTTGGACCACTCCCCTTCCCTATAAAAACCGAAGCCCTGCAGCTTTTTTTCACTCTGCCTGTGTGTGCTGAAGAGATAGTGTAGGGAGAGAGCTGCTGCCTGTTAGTGATTTCAGGGACAGTTGAAAGTTTGCTGGCTAGTAATCGTTTTGATACTGCTCTGTTATTGGAGGGACAGAAGTCTGCAGGGGTTTGAGGGACATTTAAGCTTAGGTAGCTTTGCTGGCTAGTAATCTACCTTCTACTGCAGTGCTCTGTATGTAGCTGCAGTGGGCAGCTGTCCTGCTTCTGATCTCATCTGCTGACTGCTGCAATAGCAATAGTCCTTGTAAGGACTGCTTTTATTTATTTTTTTGTTGTTTTACTACTACTACTACTACTACTACTACTACTACTACTATAAGAGCCCAGTGCTATTAGTCTAGCAGTGTTGGGGAGTGGGACTGGTGTGCTAATCTGCTGCTCCTAGTACAGATGCAGCCACTTTGGTTTGTCTGTTTGACACAGAATAACTAAACACAGATATCCCATTTATCTCATTTAACACAGAAAACTGCGTCACAACATCCCATCTAATTAAAGCATTCACCATTGTGAACAATGGAGCTTTGGTATGCTAATGAAAAGGTTAAATGCATTAAATGAGTTAAGATGACTTAAGATAACACAGTTTCTTCAATTACCCCTGAGTCATGACGCATTTAACTCACAAATCCAAGTGGCTTCATCTGTAGTTCAGCAGCACCAACTTTAATTTTTTTTTTTTAATATTCATTCTTTTTTTATTTAACTTTTTTTTTATTTTACTACCGCTGTAGTAGTGTATAAGTTGACCTTTTAGGCATTATTTGCCCTGTAGGCATTTTTTGCCCAGTGTGTTATTCAACCAACTGCTATCTAGCTGTGTGCCCATGTTCACATTCTGTCTAAATATCCATAATATTACCGTCTCCAGAAAAAACACCGGAGTGACTTTTTTCAAGCAGCCATAATAAATTTTACGTAATCCGTATCCATCGCTGTAGTAGTGTATAAGTTGACCTTTTAGGCATTATTTGCCCTGTAGGCATTTTTTGCCCAGTGTGTTATTCAACCAACTGCTATCTAGCTGTGTGCCCGTGTTCACATTCTGTCTAAATATCCATAATATTACCGTCTCCAGAAAAAACACCGGAGTGACTTTTTTCAAGCAGCCATAATAAATTTTACGTAATCCGTATCCATCGCTGTAGTAGTGTATAAGTTGACCTTTTAGGCATTATTTGCCCTGTAGGCATTTTTTGCCCAGTGTGTTATTCAACCAACTGCTATCTAGCTGTGTGCCCGTGTTCACATTCTGTCTAAATATCCATAATATTACCGTCTCCAGAAAAAACACCGGAGTGACTTTTTTCAAGCAGCCATAATAAATTTTACGTAATCCGTATCCCTCGCTGTAGTAGTGTATAAGTTGACCTTGTAGGCATTATTTGCCCTGTAGGCATTTTTTGCCCAGTGTGTTATTCAACCAACTGCTATCTAGCTGTGTGCCCGTGTTCACATTCTGTCTAAATATCCATAATATTACCGTCTCCAGAAAAAACACCGGAGTGACTTTTTTTCAAGCAGCATTCTTATATTTTACGTAATCCGTATCCACCGCTGTGTATACGTTGACCTTGTAGGCATTATTTGCCCTGTAGGCATTTTTTGCCCAGTGTGTTATTCAACCAACTGCTATCTAGCTGTGTGCCCGTGTTCACATTCTGTCTAAATATCCATAATATTACCGTCTCCAGAAAAAACACCGGAGTGACTTTTTTTCAAGCAGCATTCTTATATTTTACGTAATCCGTATCCACCGCTGTGTATACGTTGACCTTGTAGGCATTATTTGCCCTGTAGGCATTTTTTGCCCAGTGTGTTATTCAACCAACTGCTATCTAGCTGTGTGCCCGTGTTCACATTCTGTCTAAATATCCATAATATTACCGTCTCCAGAAAAAACACCGGAGTGACTTTTTTTCAAGCAGCATTCTTATATTTTACGTAATCCGTATCCACCGCTGTGTATACGTTGACCTTGTAGGCATTATTTGCCCTGTAGGCATTTTTTGCCCAGTGTGTTATTCAACCAACTGCTATCTAGCTGTGTGACCGTGTTCACATTCTGTCTAAATATCCATAATATTACCGTCTCCAGAAAAAACACCGGAGTGACTTTTTTTCAAGCAGCATTCTTATATTTTACGTAATCCGTATCCACCGCTGTGTATACGTTGACCTTGTAGGCATTATTTGCACAGTGTTTTCTTCAAACCGCCATCTAGCTGTGTGAGCTTGTTCACATTTTGTCTAAATATTGATAATATTATCGTCTCTAGAAAAACCACTTGAGTTACTTTTTTTCAAGCAGCATTCATATATTTTACGTAATCCGTATCCACCGCTGTAGTAGTGTATACGTTGATCTTGTAGGCATTATTTGCACACTGTTTTCTTCAAACTGCCATCTAGCTGTGTGTATTATCGTTTCCAGAAAAACCAACTGAGTTTTTGTTGTTGTTGTTTTTTTAAAAATAATGCCAGGCAAAGGCAGGCCGCCACGCAGAGGCCGTGCTAGGGGCCGTGCTGCTATGCAATCCTGTGGCCCTAGCAAATTGCCCAGTTTTAAAAAGCCAATGACCCTGAACTCCCAAAATGCTGAAGAGGTAGTTGACTGGCTTACACAGCACACCCCATCCTCTACCGTTTCTAACTTTACCACAACATCCTCCTCATCCTCCACTGCTATGGCCACCCCACGTAACACTTCCTCCACCACCGGTGCCCCTTCTTCACTGGAGTCAGAGGAGTTATTTTCCCATGAGTTTCTTGAACTGAGTAATGCGCAACCATTATTGGCAGAAGAAGATGAAGGAGATGAGGACGTTACACCAGATTTAATTCTGGCAGAGAACACGACAGAGATGGACATAATGATGAGTGATGAGGAGGAGGAGGAGGTCCCCGCTGCTGCTTCCTTCTGTGATGTGTCAGAAGAAATTGATGCATCTGAGGAGAATGATGATGAGGAGATTGATGTTTTGTGGGTGCCTAGTAGAAGAGAGCAAGAGGAGGGTAGTTCAGATGGAGAGACGGAGAGTCAGAGAGGCAGTAGGAGAATAAGACTTAGAAGAAGCAGGGAGGCCAGCCCGCAGGGATCAGTAGGGCAACAACATGTATCGGCACCTGTGTTCAGCCGGCCAACGCACCCGCCATTGCCGCCAATGCCGCCAACTTCTACTGTTACCGCCAGATCGCACACTTCCAAAAAGTCAGCAGTGTGGGATTTTTTTAATGTGTGTGCCTCTGACAAAAGCATTGTAATTTGCAATGAGTGCAGTCAGAAACTGAGCCTTGGTAAGCCCAACAGCCACATAGGTACAACTTCTATGCGAAGGCACATGAGCGGCAAGCACAAAGCACTTTGGGAGCAACACCTCAAAGGCAACAGGCAAACTAAAAGCCACACTCCTTCTGGTCCAGCATCTTACTGCTCTACCTCTGCTCTCCTTGACCCATCTGAACCACCCTCCACTCCGCCTTCCACCTTGACCACCTGTTCCCATTCCCAGTCATCTGCCACCAGCCAAGTTTCTGTGAAGGCCATGTTTGAGCGTAAGAAGCCAATGTCTGACTGTCACCCCCTTGCCCGGCGTCTGACAGCTGGCTTGTCTGCACTCTTAGCCCGCCAGCTTTTACCATACCAGCTGGTGGACTCTGAGGCCTTCCGCAAATTTGTAGCAATTGGGACACCGCAGTGGAAGGTACCCAGCCGCAATTTTTTTTCTAAAAAGGGAATACCACACCTGTACCAACATGTGCAGAGCCAAGTTACCGCATCTCTGTCACTTAGTGTTGGGCCAAAGGTCCATATGACTACTGACGCATGGTCCTCCAAGCATGGTCAGGGCAGGTATGTCACCTACACTGCCCACTGGGTGAACTTGGTAATGGCTGGGAATGGGAAGCAGGGAATGGGTAGCTCAACAACAACAACAACAGTGGAGTTGGTGTCACCGCCACGGATTGCACGCGGTTCTGCCACCACCTCTACTCCTCCATCGCTCTCTACCTCGTCTTCTTCCTCTTCTTCTTCTTACTCTGCTGCTGGGTCCTCCTTCTCCTCCTCCACACCTGTGCACCCCCAGCTCCCCCTAGGCTATTCGACGTGCCAGGTACGCCGTTGTCACGCTGTCTTGGGGATGACGTGCCTGGAAAGCAAAAACCATACCGGATCTGTACTCCTGTCATCTCTGCAGTCACAGGCCGATCGGTGGCTGACCCCACACCAACTGCAGATCGGAAAAGTGGTGTGTGACAATGGAAGCAATCTGTTGGCAGCGTTGAGACTGGGAAATTTAACACATGTGCCCTGCATGGCACATGTGTTAAATTTAATAGTCCAACGTTTTGTCTCCAAGTACCCAGGATTCCAGGACGTTCTCACCCAGTCCAGAAAGGTGTCGGCCCATTTCAGACGTTCCTACACAGCCATGGCACGCCTTGCTGACATTCAGCAGCGCTACAACATGCCAGTCAGGCGTTTGATTTCTGACAGCCAGACTCGCTGGAATTCAACGCTCCTTATGTTGGAACGTCTGCTGCAACAACAAAGGGCCGTCAACGAGTACCTTTTTGAACTGGGTGGTAGGACTGGATCTGCAGAGCTGGGGATTTTTTTCCCCCGTTACTGGGTGCTTATGCGCGATGCCTGCAGGCTCATGCGACCTTTTGAAGAGGTGACAAATATGGTCAGTCGCACCGAAGGCACCATCAGCGACCTAATACCCTTCGCTTTCTTCCTGGAGCGTGCCGTGCGACGAGTGACAGATGAGGCTGTAGACCAGCGTGACGAGGAGCTGGAAGCGCACGATTTATGGTCGGAATCACCAGAACGAACCCAGGCACCTGCTGCAACACAGGGAGAGGTGCCAGAAGTGGAGTCAGAGGAGGAAGGTGGCTTTGTGGAGGAGGAGGACCAACAGGAGCAGGCTTCCCAGGGGGCTAGTGGTGACCTTTTGGGGACCCCTGGTCTTGTACGTGGCTGGGGGGAGGAGACCGTGGATGATGCAGTCCTTGATAATGAGGAAGCGGAGATGGATAGCTCTGCATCCAACCTTGTGAGAATGGGGTCTTTCATGCTGGCATGCCTGTTGAAGGACCCCCGTATCAAGAGGCTTAAGGAGAAGGACCTGTACTGGGTCGCAACGCTACTAGACCCTCGGTACAAGCATAAAGTGTCAGAAATGTTACCAACATACCACAAGTCCGAAAAGATGCGGCATTTACAAACCAGCCTGCAAAACATGTTGTACAATGCTTTTAAGGGTGATGTCACTTCAGGAACTCATCAACATTCCAGGGGCAGAGGTGCCAGTAATCCTGCCACGAGCACACCTGCAAGGACAAAGCCCTTTGGCCGGTCTGTAACGTCAGACATGCAAATGTTTTTCTGTCCAAGGCAGCGCCACAACCCTTCGGGATCCACCCTCAAAGAACGCCTCGACCGGCAGGTAGCGGACTACCTGGCATTAACTGCAGATATCGACACTCTGAGGAGCGATGAACCCCTGGACTACTGGGTGCGCAGGCTTGATCTGTGGCCAGAGCTGTCACAATTTGCCATGAACCTCTTGTCTTGCCCAGCCTCAAGTGTGCTCTCAGAAAGGACCTTCAGTGCAGCAGGAGGGATTGTAACTGAGAAGAGAACTCGCCTAGGTCACAAAAGTGTCGATTACCTGACCTTTATTAAAATGAATGAGGGGTGGATCTCGGAGGGTTACTGCACGCCGGAAGACTTGTTCTGACTTCTATGCAGCTGTCCTTCTCTTCAAGCCTCATGACTCCACACACAGCTGTCCTTTAGCGTCCTCCTCCCTCCGCCACCGTTACAAACTAGGGTGCAAACCCTACTGGTTTAATTTTTTCTGGCCTCTGTGCTTCAGTGGCTGCAACCAAAAAAACTGGGCAAACAATGTCTACAAGGTCAACGTATGGCGAAAAATGACTATTTTCAGCATTTATATGGCATATTTTTTCTGGCAACTGTGCTTCAGTGGCTGCGTCCAAAAAAATGCATATTTTCTGCATTTATATGGCATAATTTTTCTGGCCTCTGTGCTTCAGTGGCTGCAACCAAAAAAATGCATATTTTCTGCATTTATATGGCATAATTTTTCTGGCCTCTGTGCTTCAGTGGCTGCAACCAAAAAAATGCATATTTTCTGCATTTATATGGCATAATTTTTCTGGCCTCTGTGCTTCAGTGGCTGCAACCAAAAAAATTTATATTTTCAGCATTTATATGGCATAATTTTTCTGGCAACTGTGCTTCAGTGGCTGCGACCAAAAAAATGACTATTTTCAGCATTTCTATGGCATATTTTTTCTGGCCTCTGTGCTTGAGTGGCTGCGGCCAAAAAAACTGGGCAAACAATGCCTACAAGGTCAACGTCGTTGACCTTGTAGGCATTGTTTGCCCAGTTTTTTTGGCCGCAGCCACTCAAGCACAGAGGCCAGAAAAAATATGCCATAGAAATGCTGAAAATAGTCATTTTTTGCCATACCTTGACTCAACGTATATGGCAAAAAATTTATATTTTCAGCATTTATATGGCATATTTTTTCTGGCAACTGTGCTTCAGTGGCTGCGACCAAGAAAACTGGGCAAACAATGCCTACAAGGTCAACGTATGGCAAAAAATGACTATTTTCAGCATTTATATGGCATATTTTTTCTGGCCTCTGTGCTTCAGTGGCTGCAACCAAAAAAATTTATATTTTCAGCATTTATATGGCATAATTTTTCTGGCCTCTGTGCTTCAGTGGCTGCAACCAAAAAAATTTATATTTTCAGCATTTATATGGCATATTTTTTCTGGCAACTGTGCTTCAGTGGCTGCGTCCAAAAAAACTGGGCAAACAATGTCTACAAGGTCAACGTATGGCGAAAAATGACTATTTTCAGCATTTATATGGCATATTTTTTCTGGCAACTGTGCTTCAGTGGCTGCGTCCAAAAAAACTGGGCAAACAATGCCTACAAGGTCAACGTATGGCAGTTGTTTAAAGAGAACAGTAGATTACTAGCCAGCAAAGCTACCTAAGCTAAAATGTCCCTCAAATCCCTGCAGACTTCTGTCCCTCCAATACAGAGCAGTATCACGCAGATTACTAGCCAGCAAACTTACTATCATCTGTCCCTGAAATCACTAACAGCTCTCGCCCTACACTATCTCTTCCAAGCACACACAGGCAGATTTTTCAGATACATTTTTGCCCTTGATCCCCCTCTGGCATGCCACTGTCCAGGTCGTTGCACCCTTTAAACAACTTTAAAATCATTTTTCTGGCCAGAAATGTCTTTTGTAGATGTTAAAGTTCGCCTTCCCATTGAAGTCTATGGGGTTCGCGAACCGTTCGCGAACCGCTCGCAATTTTGCGCAAGTTCGCGAATATGTTCGCGAACTTTTTTTCCGACGTTCGCTACATCCCTAATCATGAGGCAATGGTGGGAAAATAGATTAAGCAGGTGTAAAAGGAAAGGTTGGAACAGTGGGAGAATTTAAATTAAAATGTAGAGGAACCAGAAGGGAAATTGAAGATAACCAAGGCAGGAATTAGTCAGTGTGTTATATTTAAGGCTTTTCCTTTGAATATGCAATGAGATAGCCATCCCTTCCCATAACATCAACCTCCATTGTCCGTATGAGAAATATCCGTCAGCATTTACTGGAGGGAAGGGAATCTGCACATTTGAGGTTAGTTTGTAACTTGGAGGCTTGAGATGACCCATAAATAGAGATGGCGCGAACTGTTCGCCGGCGAACTTGTTCGCGCGAACATCGGGTGTTCGCGCTCGCCGGAAGTTCGCGAACGTCGCGCGACGTTCGCCATTTTGGGTTCGCCATTGTTGGCGCTTTTTTTTGCCCTCTCACCCCAGACCAGCAGGTACATGGCAGCCAATCAGGAAGCTCTCCCCTGGACCACTCCCCTTCCCTATAAAAACCGAAGCCCTGCAGCGTTTTTTTCACTCTGCCTGTGTGTGCTGAAGAGATAGTGTAGGGAGAGAGCTGCTGCCTGTTAGTGATTTCAGGGACAGTTGAAAGTTTGCTGGCTAGTAATCGTTTTGATACTGCTCTGTTATTGGAGGGACAGAAGTCTGCAGGGGTTTGAGGGACATTTAAGCTTAGGTAGCTTTGCTGGCTAGTAATCTACCTTCTACTGCAGTGCTCTGTATGTAGCTGCAGTGGGCAGCTGTCCTGCTTCTGATCTCATCTGCTGACTGCTGCAATAACAGTAGTCCTTGTAAGGACTGCTTTTATTTATTTTTTTGTTGTTTTACTACTACTACTACTACTACTACTACTACTACTACTACTACTATAAGAGCCCAGTGCTATTAGTCTAGCAGTGTTGGGGAGTGGGACTGGTGTGCTAATCTGCTGCTCCTAGTAGTTCAGCAGCACCAACTGTAATTTTTTTTTTTTAATATTCATTTTTTTTTTATTTTACTTTTTTTTATTTTACTATCGCTGTAGTAGTGTATAAGTTGACCTTTTAGGCATTATTTGCCCTGTAGGCATTTTTTGCCCAGTGTGTTATTCAACCAACAGCCATCTAGCTGTGTGACCTTGTTCACATTCTGTCTAAATATCCATAATATTACCGTCTCCAGAAAAAACACCGGAGTGACTTTTTTCAAGCAGCCATAATAAATTTTACGTAATCCGTATCCATCGCTGTAGTAGTGTATAAGTTGACCTTTTAGGCATTATTTGCCCTGTAGGCATTTTTTGCCCAGTGTGTTATTCAACCAACAGCCATCTAGCTGTGTGACCTTGTTCACATTCTGTCTAAATATCCATAATATTACCGTCTCCAGAAAAAACACCGGAGTGACTTTTCAAGCAGCCATAATAAATTTTACGTAATCCGTATCCATCGCTGTAGTAGTGTATAAGTTGACCTTTTAGGCATTATTTGCCCTGTAGGCATTTTTTGCCCAGTGTGTTATTCAACCAACAGCCATCTAGCTGTGTGACCTTGTTCACATTCTGTCTAAATATCCATAATATTACCGTCTCCAGAAAAAACACCGGAGTGACTTTTTTCAAGCAGCCATAATAAATTTTACGTAATCCGTATCCATCGCTGTAGTAGTGTATAAGTTGACCTTTTAGGCATTATTTGCCCTGTAGGCATTTTTTGCCCAGTGTGTTATTCAACCAACAGCCATCTAGCTGTGTGACCTTGTTCACATTCTGTCTAAATATCCATAATATTACCGTCTCCAGAAAAAACACCGGAGTGACTTTTTTCAAGCAGCCATAATATATTTTACGTAATCCGTATCCACCGCTGTAGTAGTGTATACGTTGATCTTGTGGGCATTATTTGCACAGTGTTTTCTTCAAACCGCCATCTAGCTGTGTGAGCTTGTTCACATTTTGTCTAAATATTGATAATATTATCGTCTCTAGAAAAACCACTTGAGTTACTTTTTTTCAAGCAGCATTCTTATATTTTACGTAATCCGTATCCACCGCTGTGTATACGTTGACCTTGTGGGCATTATTTGCACAGTGTTTTCTTCAAACCGCCATCTAGCTGTGTGAGCTTGTTCACATTTTGTCTAAATATTGATAATATTATCGTCTCTAGAAAAACCACTTGAGTTACTTTTTTTCAAGCAGCATTCTTATATTTTACGTAATCCGTATCCACCGCTGTGTATACGTTGACCTTGTGGGCATTATTTGCACAGTGTTTTCTTCAAACCGCCATCTAGCTGTGTGAGCTTGTTCACATTTTGTCTAAATATTGATAATATTATCGTCTCTAGAAAAACCACTTGAGTTACTTTTTTTCAAGCAGCATTCTTATATTTTACGTAATCCGTATCCACCGCTGTGTATACGTTGACCTTGTGGGCATTATTTGCACAGTGTTTTCTTCAAACCGCCATCTAGCTGTGTGAGCTTGTTCACATTTTGTCTAAATATTGATAATATTATCGTCTCTAGAAAAACCACTTGAGTTACTGTTTTTTCAAGCAGCATTCTGATATTTTACGTAATCCGTATCCACCGCTGTGTATACGTTGACCTTGTGGGCATTATTTGCACAGTGTTTTCTTCAAACCGCCATCTAGCTGTGTGAGCTTGTTCACATTTTGTCTAAATATTGATAATATTATCGTCTCTAGAAAAACCACTTGAGTTACTGTTTTTTCAAGCAGCATTCTGATATTTTACGTAATCCGTATCCACCGCTGTGTATACGTTGACCTTGTAGGCATTATTTGCACAGTGTTTTCTTCAAACCGCCATCTAGCTGTGTGAGCTTGTTCACATTTTGTCTAAATATTGATAATATTATCGTCTCTAGAAAAACCACTTGAGTTACTTTTTTTCAAGCAGCATTCTGATATTTTACGTAATCCGTATCCACCGCTGTGTATACGTTGACCTTGTAGGCATTATTTGCACAGTGTTTTCTTCAAACCGCCATCTAGCTGTGTGTATTATCGTTTCCAGAAAAACCAACTGAGTTTTTGTTGTTGTTGTTTTTTTAAAAATAATGCCAGGCAAAGGCAGGCCGCCACGCAGAGGCCGTGCTAGGGGCCGTGCTGCTATGCAATCCTGTGGCCCTAGCAAATTGCCCAGTTTTAAAAAGCCAATGACCCTGAACTCCCAAAATGCTGAAGAGGTAGTTGACTGGCTTACACAGCACACCCCATCCTCTACCGTTTCTAACTTTACCACAACATCCTCCTCATCCTCCACTGCTATGGCCACCCCACGTAACACTTCCTCCACCACCGGTGCCCCTTCTTCACTGGAGTCAGAGGAGTTATTTTCCCATGAGTTTCTTGAACTGAGTAATGCGCAACCATTATTGGCAGAAGAAGATGAAGGAGATGAGGACGTTACACCAGATTTAATTCTGGCAGAGAACACGACAGAGATGGACATAATGATGAGTGATGAGGAGGAGGTCCCCGCTGCTGCTTCCTTCTGTGATGTGTCAGAAGAAATTGATGCATCTGAGGAGAATGATGATGAGGAGATTGATGTTTTGTGGGTGCCTAGTAGAAGAGAGCAAGAGGAGGGTAGTTCAGATGGAGAGACGGAGAGTCAGAGAGGCAGTAGGAGAATAAGACTTAGAAGAAGCAGGGAGGACAGCCCGCAGGGATCAGTAGGGCAACAACATGTATCGGCACCTGTGTTCAGCCGGCCAACGCACCCGCCATTGCCGCCAATGCCGCCAACTTCTACTGTTACCGCCAGATCGCACACTTCCAAAAAGTCAGCAGTGTGGGATTTTTTTAATGTGTGTGCCTCTGACAAAAGCATTGTAATTTGCAATGAGTGCAGTCAGAAACTGAGCCTTGGTAAGCCCAACAGCCACATAGGTACAACTTCTATGCGAAGGCACATGAGCGGCAAGCACAAAGCACTTTGGGAGCAACACCTCAAAGGCAACAGGCAAACTAAAAGCCACACTCCTTCTGGTCCAGCATCTTACTGCTCTACCTCTGCTCTCCTTGACCCATCTGAACCACCCTCCACTCCGCCTTCCACCTTGACCACCTGTTCCCATTCCCAGTCATCTGCCACCAGCCAAGTTTCTGTGAAGGCCATGTTTGAGCGTAAGAAGCCAATGTCTGACTGTCACCCCCTTGCCCGGCGTCTGACAGCTGGCTTGTCTGCACTCTTAGCCCGCCAGCTTTTACCATACCAGCTGGTGGACTCTGAGGCCTTCCGCAAATTTGTAGCAATTGTGACACCGCAGTGGAAGGTACCCAGCTGCAATTTTTTTTCTAAAAAGGGAATACCACACCTGTACCAACATGTGCAGAGCCAAGTTACCGCATCTCTGTCACTTAGTGTTGGGCCAAAGGTCCATATGACTACTGACGCATGGTCCTCCAAGCATGGTCAGGGCAGGTATGTCACCTACACTGCCCACTGGGTGAACTTGGTAATGGCTGGGAATGGGAAGCAGGGAATGGGTAGCTCAACAACAACAACAACAGTGGAGTTGGTGTCACCGCCACGGATTGCACGCGGTTCTGCCACCACCTCTACTCCTCCATCGCTCTCTACCTCGTCTTCTTCCTCTTCTTCTTCTTACTCTGCTGCTGGGTCCTCCTTCTCCTCCTCCACACCTGTGCACCCCCAGCTCCCCCTAGGCTATTCGACGTGCCAGGTACGCCGTTGTCACGCTGTCTTGGGGATGACGTGCCTGGAAAGCAAAAACCATACCGGATCTGTACTCCTGTCATCTCTGCAGTCACAGGCCGATCGGTGGCTGACCCCACACCAACTGCAGATCGGAAAAGTGGTGTGTGACAATGGAAGCAATCTGTTGGCAGCGTTGAGACTGGGAAATTTAACACATGTGCCCTGCATGGCACATGTGTTAAATTTAATAGTCCAACGTTTTGTCTCCAAGTACCCAGGATTCCAGGACGTTCTCACCCAGTCCAGAAAGGTGTCGGCCCATTTCAGACGTTCCTACACAGCCATGGCACGCCTTGCTGACATTCAGCAGCGCTACAACATGCCAGTCAGGCGTTTGATTTCTGACAGCCAGACTCGCTGGAATTCAACGCTCCTTATGTTGGAACGTCTGCTGCAACAACAAAGGGCCGTCAACGAGTACCTTTTTGAACTGGGTGGTAGGACTGGATCTGCAGAGCTGGGGATTTTTTTCCCCCGTTACTGGGTGCTTATGCGCGATGCCTGCAGGCTCATGCGACCTTTTGAAGAGGTGACAAATATGGTCAGTCGCACCGAAGGCACCATCAGCGACCTAATACCCTTCGCTTTCTTCCTGGAGCGTGCCGTGCGACGAGTGACAGATGAGGCTGTAGACCAGCGTGACGAGGAGCTGGAAGCGCACGATTTATGGTCGGAATCACCAGAACGAACCCAGGCACCTGCTGCAATGCAGGGAGAGGTGCCAGAAGTGGAGTCAGAGGAGGAAGGTGGCTTTGTGGAGGAGGAGGAGGAGGACCAACAGGAGCAGGCTTCCCAGGGGGCTAGTGGTGACCTTTTGGGGACCCCTGGTCTTGTACGTGGCTGGGGGGAGGAGACCGTGGATGATGCAGTCCTTGATAATGAGGAAGCGGAGATGGATAGCTCTGCATCCAACCTTGTGAGAATGGGGTCTTTCATGCTGTCATGCCTGTTGAAGGACCCCCGTATCAAGAGGCTTAAGGAGAAGGACCTGTACTGGGTCGCAACGCTACTAGACCCTCGGTACAAGCATAAAGTGGCAGAAATGTTACCAACATACCACAAGTCCGAAAAGATGCGGCATTTACAAACCAGCCTGCAAAACATGTTGTACAATGCTTTTAAGGGTGATGTCACTTCAGGAACTCATCAACATTCCAGGGGCAGAGGTGCCAGTAATCCTGCCACGAGCACACCTGCAAGGACAAAGCCCTTTGGCCGGTCTGTAACATCAGACATGCAAATGTTTTTCTGTCCAAGGCAGCGCCACAACCCTTCTGGATCCACCCTCAAAGAACGCCTCGACCGGCAGGTAGCGGACTACCTGGCATTAACTGCAGATATCGACACTCTGAGGAGCGATGAACCCCTGGACTACTGTGTGCGCAGGCTTGATCTGTGGCCAGAGCTGTCACAATTTGCCATGAACCTCTTGTCTTGCCCAGCCTCAAGTGTGCTCTCAGAAAGGACCTTCAGTGCAGCAGGAGGGATTGTAACTGAGAAGAGAACTCGCCTAGGTCACAAAAGTGTCGATTACCTGACCTTTATTAAAATGAATGAGGGGTGGATCTCGGAGGGTTACTGCACGCCGGAAGACTTGTTCTGACTTCTATGCAGCTGTCCTTCTCTTCAAGCCTCATGACTCCACACACAGCTGTCCTTTAGCGTCCTCCTCCCTCCGCCACCGTTACAAACTAGGGTGCAAACCCTACTGGTTTAATTTTTTCTGGCCTCTGTGCTTCAGTGGCTGCGTCCAAAAAAACGGGGCAAACAATGTCTACAAGGTCAACGTATGGCAAAAAATTACTATTTTCAGCATTTATATGGCATATTTTTTCTGGCAACTGTGCTTCAGTGGCTGCGTCCAAAAAAATGCATATTTTCTGCATTTATATGGCATAATTTTTCTGGCCTCTGTGCTTCAGTGGCTGCAACCAAAAAAATGCATATTTTCTGCATTTATATGGCATAATTTTTCTGGCCTCTGTGCTTCAGTGGCTGCAACCAAAAAAATGCATATTTTGTCCATTTATATGGCATAATTTTTCTAGCCTCTGTGCTTCAGTGGCTGCAACCAAAAAAATGCATATTTTCTCCATTTATATGGCATAATTTTTCTAGCCTCTGTGCTTCAGTGGCTGCAACCAAAAAAATGCATATTTTCTCCATTTATATGGCATAATTTTTCTGGCCTCTGTGCTTCAGTGGCTGCAACCAAAAAAATTTATATTTTCAGCATTTATATGGCATAATTTTTCTGGCAACTGTGCTTCAGTGGCTGCGACCAAAAAAATGACTATTTTCAGCATTTATATGGCATATTTTTTCTGGCCTCTGTGCTTCAGTGGCTGCGGCCAAAAAAACTGGGCAAACAATGCCTACAAGGTCAACGACGTTGACCTTGTAGGCATTGTTTGCCCAGTTTTTTTGGCCGCAGCCACTGAAGCACAGAGGCCAGAAAAAATATGCCACATAAATGCTGAAAATAGTCATTTTTTGCCATACGTTGACTCAACGTATATGGCAAAAAATGACTATTTTCAGCATTTATATGGCATATTTTTTCTGGCAACTGTGCTTCAGTGGCTGCGTCCAAAAAAACTGGGCAAACAATGTCTACAAGGTCAACGTATGGCGAAAAATTACTATTTTCAGCATTTATATGGCATATTTTTTCTGGCAACTGTGCTTCAGTGGCTGCGTCCAAAAAAAACTGGGCAAACAATGTCTACAAGGTCAACGTATGGCGAAAAATGACTATTTTCAGCATTTATATGGCATATTTTTTCTGGCAACTGTGCTTCAGTGGCTGCGTCCAAAAAAAACTGGGCAAACAATGTCTACAAGGTCAACGTATGGCGAAAAATGACTATTTTCAGCATTTATATGGCATATTTTTTCTGGCAACTGTGCTTCAGTGGCTGCGTCCAAAAAAACTGGGCAAACAATGCCTACAAGGTCAACGTATGGCAGTTGTTTAAAGAGAACAGTGGATTACTAGCCAGCAAAGCTACCTAAGCTAAAATGTCCCTCAAATCCCTGCAGACTTCTGTCCCTCCAATACAGAGCAGTATCAAGCAGATTACTAGCCAGCAAACTTACTATCATCTGTCCCTGAAATCACTAACAGCTCTCCCCCTACACTATCTCTTCCAAGCACACACAGGCAGATTTTTCAGATACATTTTTGCCCTTGATCCCCCTCTGGCATGCCACTGTCCAGGTCGTTGCACCCTTTAAACAACTTTAAAATCATTTTTCTGGCCAGAAATGTCTTTTTTAGATGTTAAAGTTCGCCTTCCCATTGAAGTCTATGGGGTTCGCGAACCGTTCGCGAACCGCTCGCATTTTTGCGCAAGTTCGCGAATATGTTCGCGAACTTTTTTTCCGACGTTCGCTACATCCCTACCCATAAATTCTAATTGAGGGCAGAGACAGAATCCCCCCCCCAGCCCCTTAGTACTGATTGTGTCATCACTGGAACATTGGAGAAAAACAAAATGTATCATGGTATTGAGTCTGCTTTAAAGGGCATGTAAAGGCAAACAAATAAAATCCAATTTTTACTTTCTTTAATGAAAAAGAAACCTATCTCCAATATACTTTAATTAACAAATGTGTACTGTTTTTATAAGAAATTCTCCCTTCATTTACTGCTGTGGATAGGAATTGTCGGACGGTCCCTAACTGCTCTGCAGGGAAACAATCATACTTATGAACAGCAGGGGGAAGCCCCACCTTACTTATCAGCCATGCAGAACTCAAGCAGCTTTGTTTGTTTCCCTGTAGAGCAGTCAGTGACTGTGTAGAGATTTGTATTGGATTTTATTTTGGCTTTACATCCCCTTTACTGTTTCCAACTCCAGGTGCAGGGACAAAGATCATGGAGCCAGATTTAAACAGATAAACTGGGATTGTATTTGGAGGATTATTTTGCTGCAGCCACTGGTTCTGCAGAGTTGGAGAAAGTTTGTATTAAACAATACAAAAACTATAAAATCCACATTAGATTACATGACAACACAGGAGCCAGTGCAGTCTGTATATTCTGATTATTAATCAGTCTTGCTGTATCGGCTTCTGGCAGATATTATTTGACTTGTGCTGTTTTGATAATTTATGACGATCCCTAAGCAGCCCAAACCACACTGAGCATGTGCACAGTCTTGGTCTTGCAAAGATGTATAACAAAGTTACAAGATGGTGACCCCCTGTAGCCAACTTTGAAAGCATAAATCATTTGTTTGATTAGGCTTGTGTTGCAGTAAGTTTATGTTTATATTTAGTATACAAAATACAGCATTTCTAGCCTTATTCTATTTTACACTTTACTTTCTCTTTAAAGGGGTGGTTCTCCTTTAAATGAGAATTCAACCCTAAAGTTAAAAAAACCCTACCATCCCACCCTACATAGACCCCCCTCCCTCCTCCCACCAGCCTAAGTGTTGACCAGGGCAAATGAACTCCGATGCCTGAATCTGCACCGGGGGGTAAGTAAAACTTTAGGGGCATTTACTGGGGTTGAGGAGGGGGGGGTCTATGTAGGGTAGGGGGGTAGGGTTTTTTAAACTTTAGGGTTAAATTCTAATTTAAGCAACTTTTAGTATGTTATAGAATGATCAGTTATAAGCAATGTTCCAATTGGTCTTCATTATTTATTTTTTATGCTTTTTGAATTATTTGCTCTTGTTATCTCTTTCCAGCTTTCAAATGGGGGTCACTGACCCCATTTAAAAAACAAATGCTCAGTAAGGCTACAAATGTTTTGCTACTGCTACTTTTTATTACTCATCTTTCTATTCAGGCCTCTCCTATTCATATTCCAGTCTCTTATTCAAATCAATGCATGGTTGCTAGGGGAATTCGAACCATAGCAACCAGATGGCTGAAATTGCAAACTGGAGAGCTGCTGAATAAAATGATAAATAACTCAAAAACCATAAATTTAAAGAAAAATGAAAACCAAATGCGAATTGTCTTAGAACATCACCCTCTACATCATACTAAAAGTTAACTCAAAGGTGAACAACCTATTTAATATAAATGGTATCTTAAAAAGGTGTTTTTGCTTTGATTTCAATATTTATCTTTTGAAGAGAAAGGTCGATAGACGGAGAGACGCTGCTTCATATTGGTATTTAAGGCGCACATCTGCAATACTGGTATGACATCGGTTATCTGGAAATCTCTTATCCAGCAAGCTCCAAATTACAGAAAGGCCTCTCCCATAGACCTTCTTTTATCCACATGAACCAAGATTTAAAAAATAATTACCTTTTTCTCTGTAATAATAAAATAGTACGTTGTACTTGATCCAAACTTGGATACAGGTATTGGATTGGTTATCCCGAAACCCCTTATCCACAAAGCTCCGAATTACATTTTATTTAAATAGCCCAAAATTTTTAAAAATATTTTCTTTTTCTCTGTAATTATAAAACAGTAGCTTGTACTTGATCCACATTTATATATATATATATATAATATATATATATATATATATATGATGAAGGGATCAGCACACTCATTTGTAGATGAATCAAAACGTGCTTTTATTTAACACAGCATTGTGTCCAACGTTTCGGTCCCACCTGGGGACCTTTATCAAGGATATATATATATATATATATATATATATATATATATATATATATATATAAAATTATTAATATAAAATATATATAATTAATCCTTATTGGAAGTAAAACCAGCCTATTGGGTTTATTTAATGTTTACATGATTTTCTAGTAGATGTAAGGTATGAAGATCTAAATTACAGGCAGATCCATTGTCCCTAAACCCCAGGTCTGAGTATTCTGGATAACAGGTCCCATACCTGTATCACTTCAATAAGATTCCTTCTGCCCCCAATAAATTCTTCCTATTAAATATGACATACCTTGTGAGAGTTTTGTGATTCATTTTCTTACACTCGCTCTTCATGATGATGATGATGATGAATCTTTCATGTTATGCCGAAGGCAAATAATGTAAATGTAAAAAATGGTTGTTCTTATTACATTTATGAAGCAAGAATTTGTGTTCATTATACTTTTCTATATTATTCACTGCAAAATAAACGCATTGTTTTAAGCCTGTTTCATTAACGACGTTGAATTCTGCACTTAAATACGGACTGGAGGGCACAATATTGTTCTTTCTACCTTCTGATGGAAGTTTTAATAACATGCTCTCTCCCTTTCCCACTGAGGTCAACCTGATAGTTGAGTAGTCCAGATATGGGATCTATTATCCAGAACATTTGAATTGAACGGATATCTCCCACTTCATCCAAATAATGTTTAAAAATAATTTCCTTTTTCTGTGTAATAATAAAACATTCGCTTGTACTTGATCCCAACTAAGATATAATTAATCCTTATTGGAGGCAAAAAAAGCCTATTGGGTTCATTTAACGTTTACATGATTTTCTTGTAGACAAAATATGAAGGTCCAAATTACAAAAAGATCTGTTATCCGGAAAATGCCAGGTTCCGAGCATTCTGGATAATCGGTCCTCATACTTGTAGCTTCTTTCTATTCAGTATTGATGAAAAGGATCCACATTGATACAGAACTGGGCAGAGATTTGCTATTTTGTGACCTAACCAAACATACAGTATGTTTCTCAGCATAGGGTTGTTCACCTTTAAATTAACCATGAGTCTCCTGTAGGCTGTGATATTCTAAGACAATTTGCAATTAGTCATCATTTTTTATTTGTGGTTTGTAAATAGTGATGGGCGAATTTATTCGCCAGGTGCTAATTTGCGGCAAATTCCCCCATTACCCGAATTTTTCGCCATTTCGCGGGGAATTTGTGAATTTTTCAACGAAGCAAAACGCCCCAAATTCGCCCATCACTATTTGTAAATTATTTCGCTTTTTATTCAGCAGCTCTCCAGTTTGAGATTTCAGCAATCTGGTTGCTAGGGTCCAAATTACCCTAGAAACCATGAATTGATTTGAATAAGAGACTGGAATATGAATAGGAGAGGCCTGAATAGAAAGAGGAGTAATAACAAGTATCAATAACAATACATTTGTAGCCTTACAGAGCATTTGTTTTTTATGTGAGGTCAGTGACCCCCATTTGAAAGCTGGAAAGAGAAGAAGGCAAATATTTAAAAAACTATAGAAATGACATTATGAAGACCAATTGGAAAGTTGCTTACAATTGGCCATTCTATAACACACTGGGGGGCAGATTTATCAAGGGTCGAATTTCGAGGGTTAAAAAACCCTCGAATCTGACCCTCGAAGTAAAAAATCTTTTGAATTTGAATATCAAATTAGAAGGATTTAGCGCAAAAGCGATCGAACGATTCGAACTATTTTAATAGAAAATTGATGGGGAAGGTCCCCATAGGCTAATATTGCAGCTCGGTAGATTTAAAGTGGTGAAGTATGAAGTTGAAGTATTTTTTAAAGAGACAGTACTTTGATTATCGAATGGTCGAATAGTCGAACGATTTTTACTTCGAAACGTTCGAATCATTCGATTCGATCGAATTTGACCAATTCGATGGTTGAAGTACTCAAAAAAATCCTTCAAAATTTGAATATTTTTCCATTCGAATTATTCACTCGAGCTTAGTAAATCTGCCCCTAAAAGTTAAAGGGGTTGTTCACCTTCCAAACACTTTTTTCAGTTCAGTTGTTTTCAGATTGTTCCCCAGAAATAAAGACTTTTTTTCAATTACTTTCCATTATTCATTTTTTACTGTTTTTTCAAAATCTACGTGTAAAGCTGAATGTTTGTGTCTCTGGTGTTTGAGTCTGACAGCTCAGTAATTCAGGTGCAGACTCTGAACTGTTACAATTTTGCTCCATTAGTTGATCCATTTCTCAGCAGCATCTCTGGAGTATTAGCAACTATTGTATCAATTCTAACAGCTGCCTGTAATGAAACCCAGAGATTCTGCTCAGCAGGGACAAAGATAAATGTATCTATTAAATGTATCAATTTAGAACAGTTTACAGGGTCGGCGACCCCCTCTCCCAGAGCTGCTGACACTTTACACTTCAATATTAGGAAAACGGTGACACGTAGAAAATAGAAAGTAATTGGAAAAAGTCGTTATTTCTAGTGATCTATCTGAAAACAACTAGTTGTTTGAAGGTGAACCATCCCTTTAACTGAGAGGTGAACCACCCTTATAATAATGGGCCTAAACAGAAAAATAAGCAATAAAAAGTCAGCTGCTCTATTTGAAAGCTGGAAAGTGTCAGATACTAAAGGCAAACAAATCGAAAACTATAAAAAATATAAAATGAAAACCAATTGAAAAGTTACTAAAAACTATTCATTTTATAATATAATCAAATTTAACTTGAAGTTGACCTACTTTCTGTGGCCTAGGACGAGGCGAGGTGCAGGAGTTTCTGTGACTCGTCTGGTTGTTGCTAGGCAGAGGTGACATAGATATTTGCTGTGGAATGGAGCAAACTATATCATAGGGCCACCGTGGGGATGGAAGGGGTCATTTATGACAACGCAGTGTGCAAAGTGCAAAAAACTATTTATTTTTGAAGGAAGACACATAGGTATCAAAATCCACTTTGATTCTAACTGGTCTCTTGAAATAGAAAACCCAGTCAGCCAGTGATGTTCATTAGCAAGTGTGATAGTTCCTCAGTTGTCTAGGAAGTAGTGCAACTGTACCTTTCCTCCTCAGCCCTTGGACTGTATCCAACGTGTTACCAAATTGTACCATGTGACATTTGTCTATACCCATTTGTGGCAAGGCTACTAAGCCCCGGCCTAGGGTGGCACTAATTAAGGGGTGACATGCCGCCAAGCCACACCTGCACTGGAGAGATGGGGTCAGAGACCTCCTGAATGTCCTGCAGGGGGGGGGGCAAGGTGGGCGTTTGAAAATTCGGGCCTATGGGCACATCAAAGATAAATACGACCCTGTCCATACCAACAGATGTCCATACCCAAAACTTAAAAGAAAAGGACTTTTAGACAGGAATTTGTGCTCGATGTCCAATGTTGATTATAGAGCTGAAATGACACGATGGAAAAAGGGTTTTTCCTTGAGCAAAGCACCCCCACCCAGTATAACTAGACGCCTATAAGTAAAAACACAAGTGATTAGACTCATCTTTCCAATCGTCCATACGGGGACAGCCATAAACTGCATGAGATTTGACATATCATTTAGGAAATTGCTTGAGAGTTGATGAGAGATTTGCAAAAAATTAATTACATTCTGTTTCAATCTGTTCCTAATCTCCGAATTCGGCCAAACAATCTGCATCATGGATTTAATAACCGATAGAGGGACCCTTTTATTTTATTTTTTCATTTCTGTTCACCTCTTTAGTCCTTAGGGTAGATGGTGTATAAAAGTAATGCTGAGGGTCCCTTGGTATACATAGAACACAGGCCAACGTTTGCTACAATATCTGACGCTTAAGTGTATAATTAGAAGTTGGTATTAAAAACACATCAATTTTACTATAATTGGGTTTGTTGGGGAAATTTACTATAACTATAACTTTACTTAAAGGGATACTGTCATGGGAAAATGAATCAGTTAATAGTGCTGCTCCAGCAGAATTCTGCATTGAAATCCATTTCTAAAAAGAACAAATAGATTTTTTTTATATTCAATTTTGAAATCTGACATGGGGATATACATATTGTCAGTTTCCCAGCTGCCCCAAGTCATGTGACTTGTGCTCTGATAAACTTCAATCACTCTTTACTGCTGTACTGCAAGTTGGAGTGATATCACCCCCCTCCCTTTCCCCCCCAGCAGCCAAAAGAGCAATGGGAAGGTAACCAGATAGCAGCTCCCTAACACAAGATAACAGCTGCCTGGTAGATCTAAGAACAACACTCAATAGTAAAAACCCATGTCCCACTGAGACACATTCAGTTACATTGAGAAGGAAAAACAGCAGCCTGCCAGAAAGCATTTCTCTCCTAAAGTGCAGGCACAAGTCACATGACCAGGGGCAGCTGGGAAATTGACGAAATGTCTAGCCCCATGTCAGATTTCAAAATTGAATATAAATCTGTTGTGAGAAATGGATTTCAGTGCAGAATTCTGCTGGAGTAGCCCTATTAACTGATGTGTTTTGAAAAAAAACATGTTTTCCGATGACAGAATCCCTTTAAAAATGAGTTTGTTTACATACACCCTCTAGATACACACCTATTTTCGGCAACCCTACTTTCCCCCCTGGATTAAATCCACGCCCTTATGTCGGATGGACCCTGAGGAGACACTTGGGGATTCAATCTCTTCTTTTCGACACTACAGTCCCACAATGGGAAGTTCTATTTCCTAATGTCCCCCCATCTCCTATGGATATATTTCGGTTAGAACAGGTGAAACATTTTATATTCTCCCGACGCTTGCATTTAACGACTACTGAACCTCCTACGCAGGTAGAAATTCTTTGGGAATCGAAAGATACTCCACATAGAACGATCTCCTACCTTTATCAATGCATTCTAAGTGTTACAGACCCGCCGAAGGTATCTTTAAAGGAAAACTATACCCCCAAACAATGTAGGTCTCTATTAAAGGATACTGAGTAAAACAGCTCATGTGTAAAACCCTGCTTCATGTAAATGAACCATTATCATTACTTTTTTAGTAGTATGTGCCATTGGGTAATCATAAATAGAAAATTGCCATTTTAAAAAATAAGGGCCGCCCCCTGAGATCGTAAGATTCACTGTGCACACATACAAACCACATGTAAGGTCACATGAGCCAATTAACAGACAGAGTTCTGCCTTTTGCTTCCTCACTTCTTCCTGTTACAGTTAGTGTTGTAGTATTTCTGGTCAGGTGATCTCTGAGGCAGCACAGATACAGTCACGAAATGGTGGTTCAAGGCAAGAGATGTAAAAGGGCAATATTTATGTAAATATATATTCCAGTTTGGTAAGATTCTTTAACCCTTTAAGTGCCAGCAGAATTTCACATTTTGGTTACGCGAAATGCCAGCCGTTTTTGAAACATTTTGTGCTCTCTCACTTTAGGGGCATTTTCTGAGGGGAAACCTATAGTTTACCTAGGAAAACTATACATTGTTTTTTTTGGTAGAAACTGGGCTTTCTAAATCTGCCTGAGTTTTCATGTATTTACACCAGTGCAAAAAAATTTATAGTGCCAAATACCAAAAAAAAATGAAAAATTACCATTTTTCATCGTATATCAATTTATACCAGAAAAATATTTCATTTTACGGATGAAAATCCAACTGATTTGGAAAGCCTTATGTCTCTCGAACGTGCCAATACCAGATATGTATAGTTTTAGGGAGATTTAGGATTTCTGTACAGCAAAAACTCCCGGCAGTATATTACCAAATTTTGAAAGCACTAAGGCAGAAAACGGCATGCTTTAGGTTCCAAGGCAAAAAATCCTGAAACCGTAGGTTTACCCCAGAAAACCATACATTTTTGAAAAGTACACATTCTGCCGATTACAAAATGGGTAACTATGTCTCTCTACTCCCAACTACCAAACATAAAAGCTTGTCTGAACATAGCGGTTTTTCAACAAAAAATTCAAAATTCTGAAAAATCATTTCAAAGGTTTTATTTTGCTGCTCCGCATATCCCAAACTATATTAGGTACCAAGAAAAAGCACCTGAAATATGATTGCAAGGGGTCCACTGAACAATTTGATACCCATTATGCATAGGTTTACCAAAGTATCTGGCATTTAGAGACACCAATATGTAGTTAGCACATCCAAATTGTTCAGGACTTTACTTCAGCTACTGAGAAATCAACACATTGACTGCATTTTTTGTGGGGTAAAAACACAGAAATATATGTTTACCCCCCAAACCCATATATTTTTGGAAAGTACACATTCTACTGAATCTAAAATGGGTACCCATGCCTTTCTGCTCCAAACTACTGAGTCGCAAGGCTTTCCCAAAGTTGTCGGTTTTGGTGAAATATCTGAAAATTGCCTCAAAGCTTCAACTTCCCAGCACCATATCACCCATGTGTCATTACGTACTAAGAAAAAGCACCCTAAATATGATTGCCAGGGTTCCTCTGAACATTTTGGTGGCCATTGTTCATAAGTTTACCAAAGTATCTGGCATTTAGAGTCCCCAAAATGAAGTTAGCGCATACAAACAGTCCCGTGGGTAACTTCAGCTAATGAAAAATCAACACATTGACTGCATTTTTGTGGGGTAAAAACACAGAAATATATGTTTACCCCCCAAACCCATACATTTTTGGAAAGTACACATTCTACCGAATCTAAAATGGGTACCCATGCCTTATTGCTCCAAACTACTGAGTCGCAAGGCTTTCCCAAAGTTGTCGGTTTTGGTGAAATATCTGAAAATTGCCTCAAAGCTTCAACTTCCCAGCACCATATCACCCATGTGTCATTACGTACTAAGAAAAAGCACCCTAAATATGATTGCCAGGGTTCCTCCGAACAGTTTGGTGGCCATTGTTCATAGGTTTACCAAAGTATCTGGCATTTAGAGGCCCCAAAATGAAGTTAGCGCATACAAACAGTCCCGTGGGTAACTTCAGCTAATGAAAAATCAACACATTGACTGCATTTTTGTGGGGTAAAAACACAGAAATATATGTTTACCCCCCAAACCCATACATTTTTGGAAAGTACACATTCTACCGAATCTAAAATGGGTACCCATGCCTTATTGCTCCAAACTACTGAGTCGCAAGGCTTTCCCAAAGTTGTCGGTTTTGGTGAAATATCTGAAAATTGCCTCAAAGCTTCAACTTCCCAGCACCATATCACCCATGTGTCATTACGTACTAAGAAAAAGCACCCTAAATATGATTGCCAGGGTTCCTCCAAACAGTTTGGTGGCCATTGTTCATAGGTTTACCAAAGTATCTGGCATTTAGAGGCCCCAAAATGAAGTTAGCGCATACAAACAGTCCCGTGGGTAACTTCAGCTAATGAAAAATCAACACATTGACTGCATTTTTGTGGGGTAAAAACACAGAAATATATGTTTACCCCCCAAACCCATACATTTTTGGAAAGTACACATTCTACCGAATCTAAAATGGGTACCCATGCCTTATTGCTCCAAACTACTGAGTCGCAAGGCTTTCCCAAAGTTGTCGGTTTTGGTGAAATATCTGAAAATTGCCTCAAAGCTTCAACTTCCCAGCACCATATCACCCATGTGTCATTACGTACTAAGAAAAAGCACCCTAAATATGATTGCCAGGGTTCCTCCGAACAGTTTGGTGGCCATTGTTCATAGGTTTACCAAAGTATCTGGCATTTAGAGGCCCCAAAATGAAGTTAGCGCATACAAACAGTCCCGTGGGTAACTTCAGCTAATGAAAAATCAACACATTGACTGCATTTTTGTGGGGTAAAAACACAGAAATATATGTTTACCCCCCAAACCCATACATTTTTGGAAAGTACACATTCTACCGAATCTAAAATGGGTACCCATGCCTTATTGCTCCAAACTACTGAGTCGCAAGGCTTTCCCAAAGTTGTCGGTTTTGGTGAAATATCTGAAAATTGCCTCAAAGCTTCAACTTCCCAGCACCATATCACCCATGTGTCATTACGTACTAAGAAAAAGCACCCTAAATATGATTGCCAGGGTTCCTCCGAACAGTTTGGTGGCCATTGTTCATAGGTTTACCAAAGTATCTGGCATTTAGAGGCCCCAAAATGAAGTTAGCGCATACAAACAGTCCCGTGGGTAACTTCAGCTAATGAAAAATCAACACATTGACTGCATTTTTGTGCGGTAAAAACACAGAAATATATGTTTACCCCCCAAACCCATACATTTTTGGAAAGTATACATTCTACCGAATCTAAAATGGGTATCCATGCCTTATTGCTCCAAACTACTGAGTCGCAAGGCTTTCCCAAAGTTGTCGGTTTTGGTGAAATATCTGAAAATTGCCTCAAAGCTTCAACTTCCCAGCACCATATCACCCATGTGTCATTACGTACTAAGAAAAAGCACCCTAAATATGATTGCCAGGGTTCCTCCGAACAGTTTGGTGGCCATTGTTCATAGGTTTACCAAAGTATCTGGCATTTAGAGGCCCCAAAATGAAGTTAGCGCATACAAACAGTCCCGTGGGTAACTTCAGCTAATGAAAAATCAACACATTGACTGCATTTTTGTGGGGTAAAAACACAGAAATATATGTTTACCCCCCAAACCCATACATTTTTGGAAAGTACACATTCTACCGAATCTAAAATGGGTACCCATGCCTTATTGCTCCAAACTACTGAGTCGCAAGGCTTTCCCAAAGTTGTCGGTTTTGGTGAAATATCTGAAAATTGCCTCAAAGCTTCAACTTCCCAGCACCATATCACCCATGTGTCATTACGTACTAAGAAAAAGCACCCTAAATATGATTGCCAGGGTTCCTCCGAACAGTTTGGTGGCCATTGTTCATAGGTTTACCAAAGTATCTGGCATTTAGAGGCCCCAAAATGAAGTTAGCGCATACAAACAGTCCCGTGGGTAACTTCAGCTAATGAAAAATCAACACATTGACTGCATTTTTGTGGGGTAAAAACACAGAAATATATGTTTACCCCCCAAACCCATACATTTTTGGAAAGTACACATTCTACCGAATCTAAAATGGGTACCCATGCCTTATTGCTCCAAAATACTGAGTCGCAAGGCTTTCCCAAAGTTGTCGGTTTTGGTGAAATATCTGAAAATTGCCTCAAAGCTTCAACTTCCCAGCACCATATCACCCATGTGTCATTACGTACTAAGAAAAAGCACCCTAAATATGATTGCCAGGGTTCCTCCGAACAGTTTGGTGGCCATTGTTCATAGGTTTACCAAAGTATCTGGCATTTAGAGGCCCCAAAATGAAGTTAGCGCATACAAACAGACCCGTGGGTAACTTCAGCTAATGAAAAATCAACACATTGACTGCATTTTTGTGGGGTAAAAACACAGAAATATATGTTTACCCCCCAAACCCATACATTTTTGGAAAGTACACATTCTACCGAATCTAAAATGGGTACCCATGCCTTATTGCTCCAAACTACTGAGTCGCAAGGCTTTCCCAAAGTTGTCGGTTTTGGTGAAATATCTGAAAATTGCCTCAAAGCTTCAACTTCCCAGCACCATATCACCCATGTGTTATTACGTACTAAGAAAAAGCACCCTAAATATGATTGCCAGGGTTCCTCTGAACAGTTTGGTGGCCATTGTTCATAGGTTTACCTAAGTATCTGGCATTTAGAGGCCCCAAAATGAAGTTAGCGCATACAAACAGTCCCGTGGGTAACTTCAGCTAATGAAAAATCAACACATTGACTGCATTTTTGTGGGGTAAAAACACAGAAATATATGTTTACCCCCCAAACCCATACATTTTTGGAAAGTACACATTCTACCAAATCTAAAATGGGTACCCATGCCTTATTGCTCCAAACTACTGAGTCGCAAGGCTTTCCCAAAGTTGTCGGTTTTGGTGAAATATCTGGAAATTGCCTCAAAGCTTCAACTTTCCAGCATCGTATTGTCCATGTATCATTACCAGCATAAAGCATCCTAAATATAAACATATGGGTCTACTAAACAGTTTGATGCCCAATGTGCATAGATATACCAAACTATGTGGCGCACAGAGACCCCCAAATGACAATATGTATAGACATTTTCACGGCTGACGCGCTGGCTGCTGCAATATAACCACCCGGTGTGTGTATTATGCGACATTAGACCACCTAACAGTACAGAGGCCCCAGAAAACCATATATTTTCAGAAAGTAAACATTCTGACGAATCCAATATGGGTAAATAAGTGTTTCTACTGCAAACTGCCAAACTGCAAAGCAATGCTGAACATAACGGTTTTTATCAAATTTCGGAAAATCGTCACAAAGCTTCAATTTTACCCCATTATATGCCACACATTTCGTAACGTATCAGCATAAAACATCCTAAATATGAACGCCAGGGGTCTACTGAACACTTTGATGCCCAATATGCATAGATATACCAAACTATGTGGCGCACAGAGACCCCCAAATCACAATAGTGTGTATACATTTTCACGGCTGACGCGCTGGCTGCTGCAGTATGAGCACCTGGTGTGTGTATTATGCGACATTAGACCCCCCTTACAGTACAGAGACCCCAGAAAACCATATATTTTCAGAAAGTACACATTCTGACGAATCCAATATGGGTAAATAAGTGTTTCTACTGCAAACTGCAAAGCAATGCTGAAAACGGTTTTTATCAAATTTCGGAAAATCGTCACAAAGCTTGAATTTTACCCCATTATATGCCCCACATTTCGTAACGTATCAGCATAAAACATCCTAAATATGAACGCCAGGGGTCTACTGAACACTTTGATGCCCAATATGCATAGATATACCAAACTATGTGGCGCACAGAGACCCCCAAATGGATATATAGTAGATAAAATTTACAAGGCAAAAGAAAATAAGGCAGTAAAGAGTGAAATGCAAAAAAATCCAATAAAACCACAAAAATCAATGTTTTATTTCCAGACTAGCGTTATCGGCCGTCAGAATCACAGTTTGAATATTTTAGCTGGGCCAAACAGGTTATACGGCTAGAAACAAGTGAACACAACATACGCAGAGCTGAAAATGCAATAAAATGGCTAAAAATTCAATAAAATGGCTAAAAATGCACCAAAATACCCAAAATTGCAATATAATCACCGAAATAACATAAAAAAGATATTGCACAGTACGGTTAGCGAATACGCTATTCGTAATGGCAATAAAACATTTTTTTCAGCCAAAAAAAGAGACGATGCGATAAGAAAAAAAAAAAAAAGCCACAATGCCATGTATGTGCGTGTGCGTGTGTACAAATGGTAAATTACATGTTATGTGCGCGTGTGTGCGTGTGCACGTGTGTGTAAGTGCAGTGAGTGTAAGTGACCCCCCCAATCCCCAAAAATGTATGTGTAAGTGTGTGTAAGTGTGAATCTAAGTGTGTATTACTGTAATAAGTGTGTGTTGGTGTGTTAGTGTGTGTAATTGTTGCACTAACCTGAAAAAGTCGCTGTAGACTGTTGCACACGATCAGGAAGACTCCCTGGAAGAAATCTGCGACGTCCTCTGTGTTCCTGTGCTGTGGGGGCGGAGATCTCCAGCGCCGTGCAGTCTGCAGCAGCAGGACACGTAAGTAGCACGTGCCTGCTGCTGTTTTTGGGCCCCTGGGCGATCGCGCCCCAGGGGCCACTCGATCCCCTGCTCTGCTCGTTGCCTAGGGGCAGGGGATCGATGCGGAACGGAGCGAGCGGCTCTAACAGCCGCTCCTCCACTCCTGAACCCGGAAGTGCTGCAGAACGTAGAATCTACGTTCTGTGGCATTTCAAGTTACTTTTCCACAGAACGTAGATTCTACGTTCTGTGGCACTTAAAGGGTTAATATGTCAATCAATTTGATATAAACTATCTGTTGCTTAAGTATTCATTTTGGGGGTTTAGTTTTCCTTTAAGCCTAAATGGGAGGCGGAGTTGGGAGTACGACTGGAGGAGAGAGATTGGGATAAGATTGTTCATTTAGGGCACTCAACTTCCACCTGCTGCAAAATTCAGGAACTCAATTATAAATTGTTAAGTCAATGGTAGAGGACTCCAGCTAAATTGGCCAAGATATATCGCACACTTTCACCTTCGTGTTGGAGATGCGATGAAGGAGTTGGGACCCTGTCTCACATCTTCTGGGGATGCCCGGGTCTGACAAATTATTGGTCTCACATAAGAGATGTCGTTAAAGAACTCACGGACGTGGATGTCCCTAATGAACCCCTGGAGATACTTCTCCACCACACTTCCACTTCAATTAGGGCTTATCGCAAATCTCTAGTACCAATTTTGTTAGATACGGCTAAACTACTTATTCCAATAAACTGGAAACAAACGTACTCACCGCAGGTTACGGGATTGGTTACGGAAGATTTCTGAGATTGAAAGGTTCGAAGGATACAAAGCATCATCCACACAAGACATAGAGAAATATAATCAGAAATGGTTTTATTGGGTACAGTTTAAAAATTCGGCTAAATACGAACTGCTGACGCGGATTTAGGCAGCCTTGACTTTGGCGGTGTATTTGGAGATGGGATGTGTTTCCTGATTTGGCCTGTCACTCATAGGGAAGCAGTAGCACTGGGATTTCGGTTCAGCTCGATTTCCAAGCATTAGCTAATACATTGTAGGATCTGCATGTGGATGTGGTCCGGTGGGAGCTGGCTTCTCTCGTCTGGAGGATCCCTGTACACACTTCACTATAACAGGGTAGGTGCATCATTGTTATTGTATGCATTATGTAGATGTGACAGTTTATATGGATAATAAAATGGTGGAATTAGCTTCCGGACTCTACGACCCCTCTCTATGATGCATCCTTTGCGAGAGATATTCACGTCTGCTAGAAGATTTCTATCTCTTCCCTTTTCTCATGTTTCTTCCTTTTCTTTCCTTTCTCCTCTCCCTTCTACAACGATTGCCTTATGTTGATATTGGCGGTTCTTATTACACTCGGGGTAATGTTGCTCCCTCACTATCACTGTGATACTATATGATGTATGACCAAATAGATACCTTATTCTTTCTTTGAGTCCCCGGAGTGTATTACCCCCTTTTCTTCTTTCTGTAACCCTTTTGAAATTTCTAATAAATCAGAATTAAAAAAAAAAAAAATGAGTTTGTTGGGGAAGTTAACTATAACTATAACTTTACTATAAAATTACTATAAATGGGTTTGTTGGGGAAATTCGGTTACCGGAGATCACTTAAGGTGAAAGACAAAAGTTTTTTTGACACAAACTCCGTGGATTCTGAACTCACAAAGAGTCAGAGACCCAAAAAAGGACTTTTTATAGACTTGGGAACGTCTGATTACTGGCAGGGCCAGAACTATAAGTAGCCTGAAAAGGCACATACCTAGGGTGCAAGTCTTGGGGGGCGTCAGGCACATACCTTCTCTGTCACCTACCCCTAGTCCAGTGTCCTCTTACTGAGCAGTTCTGCTCCCCCAAATAAAAGCATTGTATGAGCATTGTATCAATGCGTGCGGTCCGACACGACAGGGTGGGAGAGACGTGGCTTACGGGGTTGCCTAGGAAGCCCAGCCGGCCTGAGTACTGGAGTAAGAGGGAGTTACTAGATGGAGAGCATATAGACATGGCTTCACAACACAGAAAAACAAAGAACTGCTCTTACAGCCAAGCAGGTGGCTCTGCCCTCAAGTCCAATGTATTAATGAACAAAGCTGGTTTGAGAACAGAATCCATCCAAATCAAGGGACTCGTGGGTAGGGATGTAGCGAACCGCCGCCGATGTGTTCGCGAATGCCGTTCGCGAACACCGGCAAAATTGGCGAACAGTTCGCGAACTGTTCGCGAACTTCGATCATCCGAAAATCGTTCGATTCGAACGATCGAAGGATTGTAATCGTTCGATCGAACGATTTTCGTTCGAGTCGAACGATCGAAGCCATTGGATCGAATGATTTCATTCGATCCAATGGCTTCGATCGTTCGATTCGAACGAAAATCCTTAGATTTTAGCGATCGAATGGTCGAATGGTCGAACGATTTTGACGCGAACGCCTATTAGCGAACGTCGCGCGACGTTTGCGAACTTGCGGCGGACGCGAACAGCCGATGTTCGCGTGAACAAGTTCGCCGGCGAACAGTCCGCGACATCCCTACTCGTGGGGGAACCTGCATACATAGAATTTTATTTTCTATCAGCTTCATGAATGGAAGGGGAATGACCTGTCCCCCCCACTCCCTTTCTTTATGGCACCATGTGTTAAACAACCCAAAGACCTGACAACAAACTCAATGGACTAGTGTGTTCAAATGGCCGTAGCCTTCACTTTTAAGAGGATCAATGTAAAATAGATTAATATAATATATAAACATGCTTCTTTATGTACCATTCTAAATTGCATTACTTAAAATAAAGGTCCTACTGCCACAGTAAACACTTTCCTTCACCCCAATGAAGTCCATTTTGGGTACAAATATGTAATATCCTGATATGCTCCATGGCCTCAATGTACATGTATAGTTGTAACACTACCTGCTTTCATTTATAGTGTTTCGTGAGTGCATGTGGACATCCAAAGACAAGCCATAAAAAAGCTTTCATCCTTGCTGAGATTCAGAGGGAACTCTTCACTACATTTCTTTCCTCGGTGTAAGACAGAAGTGGTTACGCTGTATCATAAATATATTAATATATTACAGGACAAACCAGCACACGGATCATCGTTCAATCCCATTAAGAACAGATTAACGGCCATTTGGGGCACAGGACAAATAGATTTCAGCGGAAATGAAGTAAACTGCAATTGGTCAGTGCTAATGTCTCAGGAAAAATTAATGATTTTTATTTGGCTCCTTTTAGCCCTTCTCACCCTAACCAGGTTCTGTTTCCCATGTTTTCTCAGAGCAAAGTGCACATTGTAATGATTTATGATGCAAAAAAAAAGCAGAAACCCTCTAAGGGAATATGGTGATTAAATTGAACTGCATGAGAAACAAGAATGGTGTTAAGTGGAAATTGCATCTGATCAAAAGAATGGGCTCCTCCTGATTCTCTCTGTGAATTCCGTAATTCAATACACATGTAGGTACAGTCACACAAACAATTGTTCATTGACTTGCCTTTATGGAAAGAGTTAGCAGTAACCATGGTCAAGGATTATCTTTAGAACACTGATTCCCATCCAGTGGCTCATGAACAACATGTTACTCACCAACTCATTGGATGTTGCTCCCAGTGGCTTCAAAGCAGGTGCTTATTTTTGAATTCCAGGCTTGGAGGCAAGTTTTAGTTGTATAAAAAACAAATTTACTGCCCAACAGATCCTCCTGTCAGCTGCCAGTCTACATAGGGGCTACCAAATAGCCAACGACAGCTCTTATTTGGCCCCAAGGGACTTTTTCATGCTTGTGTTGCTCCCCAACTATTTTTGCACTTGATTGTAGTTCACAAGTAAAAAAGGTTGGGGACCACTGCTCTAGAACAGGTGAGTTAACCACAGACATTGATAAAATGGGTGCATGTGTTTATTGCTTTGAAATGGGATATGTGCCACAACTTTTCTCAGATGAAGATGTAGTTGGCTAAACACCCACGACTTCTGGATTTGGGCATTTCCCCAACTATAGGTCCCATTAAAATATGAAATGATTACCAAGCAAATCAATTGAGTCCCATGTCTACTGATGAAATTTGGTCAATGTTTCTAGAAATGTTTTTAAAGAGCAATACATGGCAACGCTTCTTCTATTAGTAGTCCACAGCAACAGCTGATGTTGGCCTGAGGTTGCTATGAAACAACACAAGGATGTGGTTTTTAAAAGTTCAGATAACTCGAGGATAATCTCCTCTGGACTATGAGATACTTCCTGATCTGAAAGGTGTCAAACCTGCATGAAGATGAGCAGGGCTTGATGGGGCAAAGTCTTTTAAAGGGACAGATCTTTGACCTTAACCCAACAAGACCAGTGGATGGTAGATAGGAGGTAATTCAGAGGCCAGCACAAAGTGTGGAATCCCAAAACAAAAAGACAACCATTTAACTGGGTGCCAAAGCAGGTCCTTGAGTTCATATACAAATCCCAACAAGGTATTGGCAGCAGGTTGAAAGAAGCCAAAAAATCTTTATTTTCATGATAGAGCTGAAATTACAGTACTTTTTGCAATGGAAAGAAGCAGAATTCTTTTTAAAGAGTCATCCATGCCACTGATACTGTCAATGTATACCTAAGTAGGGGTAAGGTTTCTATTCCCTCAGGCCACCTATTTGGGAGGTGTAGAAATATTGTTAGAAAGAGGAGGGTCACTTCCCCATTTTATTATGTCTCTGGTGGCTCCATAGTACTATGTTCCATTCAGAAAAGGTCAGAAGCGCTACTATTAGGGATGCACCGAATACAGTATTCGGTTCGGGATTCGGCCTTTTTCAGCAGGATTCGGCCGAACCGAATCTTAATTTTGCATATGCAAATTAGGGGTGGGGAGGGAAATGTTTTCCCACCCATAATTTGCATATGCAAATTAGGGTTTGGATTCGGTTCGGTATTCGCCCGCATCTTTCACAAAGGATTTGGGGGTTTGGCTGAAACCAAAATAGTGGTTTCGGTACATCCCTGCCTACTATACATTCAGAGAAACAGGGAATCCAAATTTTCATTGACCCGTATGTTGATTTGTACTGAACATTGCAAGAACTGAACTGCTCCTATTGAAACAGCAATACCTTAGATTGTGGAGTCAAGCAGAAAAGGGAGACCATCTATTGTATATAGTGTATATTCCTAAGGGAAGGGCTATTGTGTATGCTCTGTTACTGTGTGCATTATCCATTGTTATCACTTTACAATATGTCCATCATTGCCACAACATAGTTATAAGCCTGTTAATTGGATTTGTATTAGGGAGGAAGCAAAACAACAGGGACTGGTGGTCCTCCTTCAGCCAACCATGACCCATACCACTGTAAAGACCACTGGTTTTTTTCTACTGAAAGCCTGACCCAAGATTTGAAAGAGAAAACATTAAATGTTACACAAACATTGTCCTATACAAGGCCCCAGAGAATGATCCAAGTCATTACTCACCAGCCTCATCATCTCTAAACATTAGGCAGATACAAACAGTTAAAACCTATTATGGGAAATCAATTTAAGGGCTCTTACACATGAACGTTTTTACCTGCGCTCCCCTGCGTTCCGTTTTTCGGCGTTCAGCCGCAGGGGAGCGCAGGAATAGACGCATTTCATTATTTCAAATGGGGCTGTACTCACACAGGCGCATGTAGGCGCCGAACGCAGGTTGAGACGCAACATGCTGCATTTTTCCTGCGTTCGGCGCCTACACGCGCCTGTGTGAGTACAGCCCCATTTGAAATAATGAAATGCGTGTATTCCTGCGCTCCCCTGCGGCTGAACGCCGAAAAACGGAACGCAGGGGAGCGCAGGCAAAAACGCTCATGTGTAAGAGCCCTAAGAAAGATTCTCCTGGTGAGTCTTGTCTTGCACCTATTTAGATTCTTTTCCCCCCTTTGGCTTCTGGAGAGGAAGAAGAATTTAACATCATCTTGAATGACATCTTTATGTTTAGAGCTCACTGGAGATAATATGAAATAATAACAATGCTCAGTTGTGTCCATTAGAAACACGGACTTAAGAGAGAGCTCCAAACTATTTTCTTGGGACTAGAAGTGTTCTAGTAGTATCTCTCCATCCAGGCCTGGACTGGCAATCTGTGGGTTCTGGCAAATGCCAGAGGGGCTGCTATAAGGTCCCATAGAAAGTCAGTATTTAGTGGGCTGGTGGGAGCTATTTGGGCCTCTATGTGGGCTGATTGGGCCTCTGTGTACCTGAAATGCCAGGCCCTTTTTTAATTCTCAGTCCGGACCTGTCTCCATCATTATTGATGAATTTTCCTTCAGGCTTTCAAGCTTCACTGTTTTTCTTCACCTTCGTTCATCTTCGCCTGAATTTCTATGGGCCATAAGTATGACTCTTCTTGCCATGTAATACAAGAAATTCAAGGGAAGATCCAAGGGAAAATCCAAGGGAAATCCAAAAAGAGATGACTCAGACTCTCCAGCAACGAGCAATTTAACATTAGTTCAGAGAACATGGATATAAAACATGCTCTGTAATTGAATTCCTAAGCCAGAGAATACACTTTACTTATCACATGGGACTGGGGTTGTAAGACAGACAAACCGGGTCTTTGGGTTGGTGCGACGCCTCACTTGTACAGCAGCTGTGTTGTATAATTGATACTGGCATGATTACAGACACAAACATTAGCAGATTAATTCAGAATTATGATGCAGCTGTTTCAATAACCTTGAGATTGGTCGTTGTAAAAGTCTGGCAATAATTAACGGGTCCTGTGCAAAAGTGAATGTCTCCTTGGCTAAGAGGTACAGCAATTATGAGCATCTATCAAATGCATCTATCCAAAGACATTCACTGTGTTTATTTGTGCAGAAAAATTGGGGGTCAGTTACTAAAGACCACAGGGTAAGAATTAGCCCAGTGATATAGTGCTGTCCCTAGAGCTTCTTTTTCCATTGTTATTTATGTGTTGCACTGGAATTCATATATATGTTGCTACACAAGGCCACAAATAAGCACTCACCCCTATCTCACCCTAACTGGCTTCAGGCTGCACCCCTCGCTTAGCTCTTAACAAGGTTACAGATATATAGAAACATTGGGGTAACAGTCACCCTGCTATAGTTCCAGGGGTACCCAGGGTACAAATAAGCACTCACCCCAAATCTCCCCCTAACTGACCTTCAGACTGGGCCCCCTTAGCTCATAACAAGGTTACAGATATATAGAAACATTGGGGTAACAGTCTCCCTGCTATAGTTCCAGGGGTACCCAGGGCACAAATAAGCACTCACCCCAAATCTCCCCCTAACTGGCCTTCAGGCTGGGCCCCCTTAGCTCATAACAAGGTTACAGATATATAGAAACATTGGGGTAACAGTCACCCTGCTATAGTTCCAGGGGTACCCAGGGTACAAATAAGCACTCACCCCAAATCTGGCCCTAACTGACCTTCAGGCTGGGCCCCCTTAGCTCATAACAAGGTTACAGATATATAGAAACATTGGGGTAACAGTCACCCTGCTATAGTTCCAGGGGTACCCAGGGCACAAATAAGCACTCACCCCAAATCTCCCCCTAACTGGCCTTCAGACTGGGTCCCCTTAGTTCATAACAAGGTTACAGATATATAAATATTTTGGGGTAGCGGTTACCCTGCTATAGTTCCAGGGGTACCCAGGGCACAAATAAACACTCACCCCAAATCCGCCCTAAGTGACCTTCAGGCTGGGCCCCCTTAGCTCATAACAAGGTTACAGATATATAGAAACATTGGGGTAACAGTCACCCTGCTATAGTTCCAGGGGTACCCAGGGCACAAATAAGCACTCACCCCAAATCTCCCCCTAACTGACCTTCAGGCTGGGCCCCCTTAGCTCATAACAAGTTTAACGATATATAGAAATATTGGGGTGTCACCCTGTTATATTTCCAGGGGTACCCAGGGTACAAATAAGCACTCACCCCAAATCTCCCCCTAACTGACCTTCAGACTGGGCCCCCTTAGCTCATAACAAGGTTACAGATATATAGAAACATTGGGGTAACAGTCACCCTGCTATAGTTCCAGGGGTACCCAGGGCACAAATAAGCACTCACCCCAAATCTCCCCCTAACTGACCTTCAGGCTGGGCCCCCTTAGCTCATAACAAGTTTAACGATATATAGAAATATTGGGGTGTCACCCTGTTATATTTCCAGGGGTACCCAGGGTACAAATAAGCACTCACCCCAAATCTCCCCCTAACTGACCTTCAGACTGGGCCCCCTTAGCTCATAACAAGGTTACAGATATATAGAAACATTGGGGTAACAGTCACCCTGCTATAGTTCCAGGGGTACCCAGGGCACAAATAAGCACTCACCCCAAATCTCCCCCTAACTGACCTTCAGGCTGGGCCCCCTTAGCTCATAACAAGTTTAACGATATATAGAAATATTGGGGTGTCACCCTGTTATATTTCCAGGGGTACCCAGGGTACAAATAAGCACTCACCCCAAATCTCCCCCTAACTGACCTTCAGACTGGGCCCCCTTAGCTCATAACAAGGTTACAGATATATAGAAACATTGGGGTAACAGTCACCCTGCTATAGTTCCAGGGGTACCCAGGGCACAAATATCCCTCAACTCTAATTTCACCTTACCTCTAGCCTGGGCACCCTAAACTAAGGCCCAAAATGTGATTATTTTTTTGTTAATACAGTACCACTTCTGCGAGACCTCATATCACTCGCTTCTGAGCGCTGATCAATAGAAACGAGTCGTGCTATTATTTAATCCGGCTTTATTTAAAATCAAAGGCACATCAGTGGGTTAATGCCGGGTGCCGGGTGAGCTCCGCCATTTCCATTCCACTTTCTGTTGGATTCAGAATACCACTTCAGAATGAATTGACCTGGTGAAAGAATAAACTTTATTAAGTATCAAACAAAAACTCGAGCGACACTGAACAATGAAATGTAACTTTACAGCCTGACGCATTTCATACCAATCTATCTAAAACAAAAGTGTTCTTTGCGATACAAAAGTGTATGACAAATACAAATCTCTCCTTGGGGAGTCATTGGAAGGAGATCCCGTGCTTTCAGACGAGGGTTATGACCAAAACTTTACATCATGTTCAAACAAAAGGAATTCTAGGCAATACTGCCGCCCCGGGAACATTAAACTTTCTCACCTAAAAGACAAAATGTTTTTTTTCTAGATATTTATGAAGCATATAAACATAGCAGCCCCTGGCATTGCCACTGAATGTTATGGAAGGAGGGGGACTCCGTTAGTAAAACATTTTGCCACCCGGAATTAGGGTGCCATAATCTGCATGTAGGTGCTATGCACTCTGGGAAATAGCTTTGTATCTCTCTGACAGGTATAATCTCCTAGAAACATTTTACAATACAGAGTTGCATAAACAGAAAGAAGAAATACTCTTGAAGTGCAAATAGAACGATTCTTCCCCAGAAATAGAATATCTCTATCAATCTCTCCAACAGCCGCTGTGCGAGAGAATATCAGATCCACACAGAACATTTTCTTTCTTTGTTTAAAACTCTGGACAATAAAATGGCCAGCATGCTAGTGATATTAAACTACAACTCCCACTACCTTTGTCATCCATAGGATGTCTTCATTCTTAATGACCCTCTGTATTCATTGAAATATGGGAAAATAAAATATTTGGTGCTTTGAATTGTGCTGAACTATGTATATACATGAAAGAGTTGTATACTGCATGCGTGTATACCTCTAATTATAGGAATGGGTGTAATTATGGAAACCTTGTTATGAGCTAAGGGGGCCCAGTCTGAAGGCCAGTTAGGGGGAGATTTGGGGTGAGTGCTTATTTGTACCCTGGGTACCCCTGGAACTATAGCAGGGTGACTGTTACCCCAATGTTTCTATATATCAGTAACCTTCTTATGAGCTAAGGGGGCCCAGTCTGAAGGTCAGTTAGAAGGAGATTTGGGGTGAGTGCTTATTTGTGCCCTGGGTACCCCTGGAACTATAGCAGGGTGACTGTTACCCCAATGTTTCTATATATCTGTAACCTTGTTATGAGCTAAGGGGGCCCAGTCTGAAGGTCAGTTAGGGGGAGATTTGGGGTGAGTGCTTATTTGTGCCCTGGGTACCCCTGGAACTATAGCAGGGTGACTGTTACCCCAATGTTTCTATATATCTGTAACCTTGTTATGAGCTAAGGGGCCCAGTCTGAAGGCCAGTTAGGGGGAGATTTGGGGTGAGTGTTTATTTGTACCCTGGGTACCCCTGGAACTATAGCAGGGTTACACCCCAATGTTTCTATATATCTGTAACCTTGTTATGAGCTAAGGGGGTCCAGCCTGAAGGCCAGTTAGGGGGAGATTTGGGGTGAGTGCTTATTTGTGCCCTGGGTACCCCTGTAAATATAACAGGGTGACACCCCAATGTTTCTATATATCTGTAACCTTATTATGAGCTAAGGGGCCCAGTCTGAAGGTCAGTTAGGGGGAGATTTGGGGTGAGTGCTTATTTGTGCCCTGGGTACCCCTGGAACTATAGCAGGGTGACTGTTACCCCAATGTTTCTATATATCAGTAACCTTGTTATGAGCTAAGGGGGCGCAATCTGAAGGCCAGTTAGGGGGAGATTTGTTATGAGCTAAGAGGTCTCCTAAAACAAATGTTACAGTCATATTTTCCTACAGGCTTCAACTATTGAGTGACAGGTACATCCTGAGTTAAACTCAGTCCCATAGTCAGAAAACACAAATTGATGGATTTAAAACAACATTCTTTTATTCAATTTATATAATCTCACTGCACAAATGTTATATACAAGGGGTGTAGGACCCTTTCAGTGGAACATGTTTTGGGGTGATTCTGATTAAAATGGTGAGAGATCCATTGAGGGCTTATTTACATACATAAATGCAACACAATAGGAAGATAAAAGAACATGCAAAGTGTCATGCTTTATACCCACAATGCAAGATTTTCCCACCAGAAATCTTATATAATAGCAGACGCCTGAGTTGGCAGCAGTAAATGTGGCAATTTACCAATTCAAGGACAAATAATCTGTGCTGGTAAATCAAGCGCATCTAATAAATTGTTCCCGAACACTGTGTCAGTGACTGGAGAATCTTCATTCTAGAAATGATACAACTTAAACATTACAGGCACAAAAGTGCAACTATTACAGGTATGGGACCTCTTATCCAGAATGCTCGGGACTGGTGTTTTCTGGATAAGGGATCTTTCCATAATGTGAATATTCATATCTTAAAGGAGTTGTTCACCTTCAAATGACCTTTTAGTATGGTGTAGTTGCAATTGATTTTAATTTTTCATTATTTGTGGTTTTTGAGTTATTTAGCTTTTCATTCAGCAGCTCTTCAATTTGTAATTTCAACAATCTGGTTGACATGATCTGAACTCCCCTAGCAACCATGCATTGATTTGAATAAGAGACTGGAATAGGCCTGAATAGAAAGACGAGCAATAAAAAGTAGCAATAACAATACATTTGTAGTCGTACAGAGCATTTGTTTTAGATGGGGTCAGCGACCCCCATTTGAAAGCTGGAAAGAATTAGAAGAAGAAGGGAAATCATTCAACAACTATAAAAAATAAATAATGCAGACCAATTGAAAAGTTGCTTAGCCATTTATAAATTAGTCATTCATTAATTAACCATTCTACAACATACTAAAAATTAACTTAAATGAGAACTAAGCCCTAAAAATGAATATGGCTAAAAATGTCATATTTTACATAGTGAATTTATTGCACGAGGCTAAAGTTTCAGCTTGTCAATAGCAGCAATGATCCAGGACTTCAAACTTGTCACAGGGGGTCACCATCTTGGAAAGTGTCTGTGACACTCACATGCTCAGTGGGCTCTGATTGGCTGTTGAGAAGCTAAGCTTAGGGCTCGTCACTAATTATCCAGCAGAATATGAGGTTGGTCTGTAATATAAGCTGATGCTACAGGGCTGATTATTAAATTCTGATGCTAATTGCACTGGTTTCTGTGCTGCCATGTAGTAATTATCTGTATTAATTACTAATCAGCCTTATATTGTGACATTTCTATTCTATGTGTACTGTATATTGTGAGTGGGTCCCTAAGCTCAGTAAGTGACAGCAGCACAGAGCATGGGCAGTGAATCAGCAGAAAAGAAGATGGGGAGCTACTGGGGCATCTTTGGAGACACAGATCTTTACTGCTAAAGGGCTGTGGTTGCCTTGGGCTGGTACAGAAGCACAAAACATAATGTACAACATTTCTAGCTATTTCGTTATTTAGGCTTTAGTTCTTATTTAATGGTGACTCAAAGGTCTGGACTGGGAGTCAAAATAGGCCCTGTCATTACAAGTACAGAGAGGCCCAATCAGCTCCCCACCAGCCCACTAAACAGTGACTTTCTATGGCATCTTATGGCATCCCCTCTGGCATTTGCCAGAACCCACAGATTGCCACTCCGGGACTGGTGAATCACCCCTTTAAGTCTACTAAAAAAATAATTGAAACCGTAAATAAAGCCAATAGGCTGGTTTTGCCTCCAATAAGGATTAATTATGTCTTAGTTGGGATCAAGTACAAGCTCCTGTTTTATTATTATAGAGAAAAGGGAAATCACTTGACTTATTTGATTAAAATGGAGTCTAAGGGAGACTCAGAGATGTCTGGATAATGGGTTTCCAGATAACAGATCCCATACCTATGTATGTCAAATATAATCGTGTAAACAAATTAGCTCCAGTCCATGGCATAGATGTGACCACTTTAAATATAATTATGAACGACTGTTAGAAATACCATTCAGGCCTGTCCAAGACAGGAGCACGTGCCCTATTAGTGTATTGTCCGTGCCTTGTGCCTGTGTGTCTGTGGGAGATCACCATCACTTATTTTCTCCTTTAATTGATCTCACTCCCCATCTGTGCCCTGGGGATTAAACTGTATGAATTTCTCTGCGCCTCTGTGTTCAAACCTTCACTTGGGCATCTCAGTAGAATTACATTTCACTGATCTTTGTGGGAATCCAATCGCTTAATATTTCCTGTGTGAAATATCTCGGCTATCTGCAGGGAAAGCCTGGCCGATCCCTCGGCACAACCGTTATTTCTATACCCATTGCTATTGCTATGGCTGTGTCTGCATGTGTGTATTCACCCACAAACATAGAGAAAAAGGGGGATTGATCAATGCACATTCCCTGGTCCCCTGTTTCATAAGTAATTTAGTATCAATGCAAGTATTGGTCCCTAACAATTTACCTCCGGTCATAGTATTCAAAGGCTGGCACCTCCCTGCATGGTAACATTTCTTGGGCATTGGATCATAACTTTGTAACTAAAAACCCCTGTTTTTTTAAATACTTGTATAGATATTACTCCTATACTAAATTACTTATGAGACAGGGGACTAGGGAATGTGCATTGACCAATCCCCCCTTTTTCTCTATGTTTGTAGCAGAGCCGGGCAGCCTGCCTGGTTGCGTGATTCTGTGCATGCGCGAAAAGATGCTTCTGTGCATAAAGATGCTTCTGCACATGCGCCAAAAGATGCTTCTGCACATGCGCGAATCAATGCATGCTTACTCACACAGATGGGAACAAGTGGGCTACCCAGGTCTGGACTGAGAATTAAAATAGGCCCTGGCATTTCAGGTACCCAGAGGCCCAATCAGCCCACATAGAGGCCCAAACAGCCCCCACCAACCCATGAAAAACTGACTTTCAATGGGACTTTATAGCAGCCCCTCTGGCATTTGCCAGAACCCACAGATTGCCATTCCGGGCCTGGGGCTATCAGCAGAGAAGGGACCGGACTAGGGGTAGGAGTAAGTACGTGCCTGGCGCCACTCTACCTTCGCGCCTTAGACACATGCCTACTCTGCCGACCCCTAGTTCCAGCCCTGGTTTGTAGTTAATTTGGCCAGATCAGTAGCACTTCCATTGTATTTAAATACATTTTTACTCAGCCTTGGAGTGCTCCCACAACCCGTGTGTATTCACCCCAATACAAGCCCCCTTAGTATTAATTTTATTACTCATTAATTATAATAGAGATTTCTGAGCATTCCCCTGTGCTTTTTAAAATAAATTGCAACGGACAGTTGTTATCATTACTACCGTGCAGAAACAAGGTCCTATTTTTAAATATAAAATATACAGGTATGGGATCTGTTATCTGGAAACCCATTATCTAGAAAGCTCTGAAGAACGGGAAGGCCGGCTTTCATGCGCAGGTCCGGATTTGTGGAGAGGCCACCAAGACCTGGGCCTAGGGCGGCTGAGGGGGCGACATGCTGCCCAATTACGGTTGCCACCCTGTAAAAACACCTGCCAAGGCCGGGGCCAGTATTACAAATTTACCGGCAATGTAGTAAATTTGTAATACCCTTAAAAAGCCCTTGGCCCACCCCCAATTTGCTCAAAACTTACCTTTTCTCCGCCTTCTTGCCTTTTACATCTCATCACTCCCATTTTTGTTCCCGCCGCCCACCACCGGCCAGTGGAAATTTTATGAAAAGATGGCAACTCTATGTCCAACCACACACACATTGGTTCTGAAACCCTAGGAATGTGCAGTCGATACAATAGTTTTTCTATATTTCCCGTGCACCAATCCCCATTGTTCTGGTCCCGATGATGAAAATTTGTGCGAATACCAGGGAGGGGACCGGGGCAACGAACGTCAGAGGGCCTAAGGGCCCCCATTATTTAAATCCGGCCCTGCCCATAGGTTCCATTTAAAGCCAATCCTTTTTCTGTGTAATAATAAAACAGTAGCTTGTACTTGATCCCAACTAAGATATAATTAATCCTTATTGGAAGCAAAACCAGCCTATTGGGTTAATTTCATGTTTACATGATTTTCTAGTAGACTTAAGGTATGATCCAAATTATGGGTAGATCCCTTAAACCCAAGGATAGTGCTTAAAGGGGTTGTTCACATTTACATACACGTTTAGTATGATGCAGCGAGTGACTTTCTCAGACAGTTTGCAATTGGTTTTCATTTTTTATAATTTGTAGTTTTTGAGTTATTTAACTTTTTATTCAGCAGCTCTTCAGTTTGCAATTTCAGCCATCTGGTTGCTAGGGTCCATTTTACCTTAACAACCAAGCACTGATTTGAATAAGCAACTTAAATAGGAATGGGAGAGGCCTGAATAGAAAGAGGAGTAATAAAAAAGTAGCAACAACAATAAATGTGCAGCCTTACAGAGCATTTGTTTTATAGACGGGGTCAGTGACTCTCATTTAAAAGCTGGAAATTGAAAAGTTGCTTAGAACTAGCCATTCTATGACTTACTGAAAGTTAACTTGTATGCCTTTAAAGATAGAGGTGCACTGATGGATATGCGGAATAAAGTCAATGGGCATTTTTATGAGATGTACTTGTGGCAAATCATTCTCCGTATGTTGCATTGAGTGTTCGCTTGAGTCTCGGATTTGAAGCTCTCCATAGGGCTAAATATAATCATCCGACAAATCAGGGGCACAGCTAATAAATGCAAGTTACAGGGTTGTATTGATTGTGTTTCAATGGCAAGCAGTCAGTGCAGCCCTTCTAGCTGAATTTGCTAGACACATCCTTCAATATGTGTTATTCCACACCGAGTCAACAGAAAGTGGCAGTCAGTCCTTTAAAGGGATCCTGTCATCGGAAAACATGTTTTTTTCAAAACACATCAGTTAATAGTGCTACTCCAGCAGAATTCTGCACTGAAATCCGTTTCTCAAAAGAGCAAACAGATTTTTTTATATTCAGTTTTGAAATCTGACATGGGGCTAGACATTTTGTCAATTTCCCAGCTTCCCCCAGTCATGTGACTTGTGCCTGCACTTTAGGAGAGAAATGCTTTCTGGCAGGCTGCTGTTTTTCCTTCTCAATGTAACTGAATGTGTCTCAGTGGGACCTGGATTTTACTATTGAGTGTTGTTCTTAGATCTACCAGGCAGCTGTTATCTTGTGTTAGGGAGCTGTTATCTGGTTACCTTCCCATTGTTCTTTTGTTTGGCTGCTGGGGGGGAAAGGGAGGGGGGTGATATCACTCCAACTTGCAGTACAGCAGTAAAGAGTGATTGAAGTTTATCAGAGCACAAGTCACATGACTTGGGGCAGCTGGGAAATTGACAATATGTCTATCCCCATGTCAGATTTCAAAACTGAATATGAAAAAATCTGTTTGCTCTTTTGAGAAATGGATTTCAATGCAGAATTGTGCCGGAGCAGCACTATTAACTGATTCATTTTGGATTTTTTTTTCCCATGTCCGTATCCCTTTAGGAACAGGCTTACTATGCCAGGTTGTAACAATGTTGTGACCCATGGAGTAGGGAACATGGGGGACTCTGGCCCATTGCCCAGTTAGTAATAATAATATAATAATAAGTCTGTTTATATCCAGGTGTCCCATATTCCAGTGTATAGCTCCATCTGGTTATTCAACTGTTATTGTAGTTCTTTTCTGCGTATTTTCTTTAATTTTACAAATCAAAAGTGTTTGTGTATTTCACGTGTGGCCCCAGACAATTTTTCTTTTTGCAATGTGGCCCAGAGAGGCCAAAAGGTTGGACACCCCTGCTTTAGACTGTTAAACAGTGGAATGTGGAAAATCTGGTGCCTCTATAGGTAACAGAGACTACTACAGACCACTGACTAAATGTAAAGCATTGTGGGGCCACATTATTTAAATATGAGGATGCAAGTCTCTCTTTGTTCCATCCCACTCCAGTCTGTCCTACTTCTCTATTCACTCCATCCCGCTCCACTCTGTCTTGTGTCTCTGCCCACTCCATGCCACTTTAGTCTGTCCTGCTTTTCCACCCAAACTCCATCCCACTCCAATCTGTCCTGTTTTCTGTCCACCTCATCCTGCTCCAGTCTGTCCTGTTTCTTTGCCCACTCCATCCTGCTCCAATCTATTCTGTTTCTCTGCCCACTCCACCCCACTCCAATCTGTCCTGTGTCTCTGCCACTCCATCCTGCTCCAGTCTGTCCTTCTTCTCCACTCACTGCATCCCGCTCCACTCTGTCTTGTGTCTCTGCCCACTCCATGCCACTCCAGTCTGTCCTCCTTTTCCTCCCACTCCATCCTGCTCCAGTCCGTCCTGTTTTTCTGCCAACTCCATCCTGCTCCACTCCTTCTTGTGTCTCTGCCCACTCCATATCACTTTAGTCTGCCCTGCTTTTCTGCCCACTTCATCCTGCTCCAGTCTGTCCTGTATCTCTGTCCACCTCATACTGCTCCAGTCCTGTGTCTCTGCCACACCATACTGCTCCAGTCTGTCCTGTTTTTCTGCCAAATCCATCCTGCTCCACTCTGTCTTGTGTCTCTGCATACTCCATGTCACTTTTGGCCTGCTTTTCCTCCAACTTCATCCTGCATCAGTCTGTACTGTATCTCTGCCCACTTCATCCTGCTCCAGTCCTGTGTCTCTGCCACTCCATACTGCTTCAGTCTGTCCTGTGTCTCTGCCACTCCTGTCTGTCCTGTTTCAAAATAGTTATAGTTTAGAAAGTGAAGTAGGACAGAGGAAAGGTAACATATGGAACAGAAGCTCAAAAAAACCCTCTTTTCCCAGCATGCCTTGCATATATTCTGGGAGCAGTGATATATTCATTAAGCTGCTAGTATTCATTTCATTCTTTAGAGTTATATTGTACTCTCTGTTACCATTTCTGAAATAAAAAAAGTGTCATATCCATCACCGTATTCCATTACCTCTGTAGTAATAAATATGGCTGCTGTACCAAAAGGCTTCTAATTAGTTCTGCATATTGCCAGGCATGAGACAGCCGGGTGATTACTGAGTGCGGGTTTTTCTTAGTAAATCTTTTCTGCTTCAACAGAAGAACAAACAAAAATATGTGTTAGCTGTCCTGTTACAAACAACAGTTCACACAGTTTCAAGAGCAGCCCAGGTTTTTAATTTGCAATGAAATGAGTTTATAACTGGGTCAGATATCAGGAGGATATGATATAAATCAGGATGGAGCCCATCAAGATGAATAAATCAGGAAGGAGCCTGTATAAAGGGTGATGGGAGCTTGGCTGCCAATCTTAGTTTTTAATTTATAGCAATAAAACGGATGAAAAGGACAAATCCGCCAAGGGACAACCCCAAAAAAAGTGAAAATATATAGGAAAAGTGTATAAATCTGACCAAACCAAATGCATTTTGACTTATTTCTTTCCCGTGAAGGAATGATAAACTGCATTTTAAGGATAAAGAACATTTTTATAAAATAAATAATTCAGTGCTTAAGTGTTTCAGTACAAAGTTGGGATAAGGTCTCTGTCCTGAAGAGCTTACAATCTATTTGGAAGAGGAGACTGACAGGCACAAGTGTTTAGATCAATGGTTAATTAATGCAGAGGAAGACTTGCTGATACGTCCTTCAGAAGGGGATGTTTAAGGAGCTTTAAAGGGATACTGTCATGAGAAAACATGTTTTTTTCAAAACGCATCAGTTAATAGTGCTACTCCAGCAGAATTCTGCACTGAAATCCATTTATCAAAAGAGCAAACAGATTTTTTTATATTCAATTTTGAAATCTAACACGGGGCTAGACATTTTGTCAATTTCCCAGCTGCCCCAAGTCATGTGACTTGTGCCTGCACTTTAGGAGAGAAATGCTTTCTGGCAGGCTGCGTTTTTTCTTTTTCAATGTAACTGAATGTGTTAGAGAGCTGTTATGTGGTTACCTTCCCATTGTTCTTTTGTTTGGCTGCTGGGGGGGGGGGGGAGGGAGGGGGTGATATCACTCCAACTTGCAGTACAGCAGTAAAGAGTGATTGAAGTTTATCAGAGCACAAGTCACATGACTTGGGGCAGCTGGGAAATTGTCAATATGTCTAGCCCCATGTCAGATTTCAAAATTGAATATAAAAAAATCTGTTTGCTCTTTTGAGAAATGGATTTCAGTGCAGAATTCTACTGGAGCAGCACTATTAACTGATTCATTTTGAAAAAAAAATGTTTTCCCATGACAGTATCCCTTTAAGAAAAGGGTTGGGAGCTTTCATGATGCAAGGAGGTAGAGTATTTCAGAGTGAGGTGCAATCGGGGAGAAAGTTTTTATGGGTGACTCAGCTGTTTTGGTATGGTCAAGTGATTGCCTTGAAGTGAGTTCTGGACACAGGACTGAGTGTATGGAGAGATGAGAGCAGATCCATATAGAGGTGCAGTATTCTCTCTTGGTGACCTCATCACATTCTTCGGTTTCTCCTATAACCTTTATGCAGCTGACACAAATATATCCTTTTCTTGCCCTGATATCGGCCCTATTCAGGCTAATACAACATTTAACTGTGAGCCACAAGAGAGACTATTGTAGTGAGGTGGTTGAGAGAGAGATTTAGATGTGGGTGCTGCAGCAGTGAGGATAGATTACAGTGGGTGAGATTCAGGGAGACCAGCTAGTAATGTATTGCAGGAGCCTATACTGGAGATAATGAGGGCCTGCTCCAGTGTTTTAGCAATAGAGAGACAGAGCAAGGGAATATTTGTTCTTGGAAATAAGTGGTATTTTCTAGTGAGAGATGCCTTGGAAGAATGGATGTAGGGTGACATTGTTGACGGTAATGTTACATGGAGCGACAGCTTTAGGTGGGAATATAAGCAGTTCAGTCTTGGACGATTGGAGAGCAGCCATAGAGACTACAGCAGTAAAGCATAGCATGACTTTAGCCTGAATAGGGCCAATATCAGGGCAGGAAAATAATATCTTTGTGCCATCTGCATAAAGGGGATAGGAGAAACTGAGTTATGTGATGAGGTCAATGAGAGAGAATGCAAAGAGAAGAGACCCTAAAGCTGGCCAAAGACGCAAAGATCTCATCGTACGAGTGGGGTGTCGAGAGTCCCGACATTTTTCAGCCGGCGGAGATCGGTCATTTGGTCGATCGGACAGGTTAGAAAATTTCTGTCGGCTGCGGGTAATCTCTCTGCGTGAATTGCCGACCGTACGATTTTCAGTGGGAGACTGTCACTAGCTTTGTCTATCGTACGATTGCTGTCAGGGGCAGAACATCGGCTGATCTGTTCTTTAACTACTTTATTTGGTCGGAATGGTAAGACTTTGATCTGAATGGTTAGTGGCAGGTCGGGAGATGGGAAAGTCCGATCGTACATTGATTCGTACAATCGGATCTCTGCTTCTGTGGCCAGCTTTAGTCAAACCCTCAGGCACCTCAGAAAAGAGATCAACTAGTTGAGAGATCCTGTTTCTAACCAGTTAATTTTAAGATTAATAGAATATCCCTTATGTATATAGATAGATAGATAGATAGATAGATAGATAGATAGATAGATAGATAGATAGATAGATAGATAGATAGATAGATAGATGATAGATAGATAAAAGATAGATAGATAGATAGATAGATAGATAGATAGATAGATAGATAGATAGATAGATAGATAGATAGATAGATAGATATAGATAGATAGATAGATAGATAGATAGATAGATGATAGATAGATAGATAGATAGATAGATAGATAGATAGATAGATAAAAGATAGATAGATAGATAGATAGATAGATAGATAGATAGATAGATAGATAGATAGATAGATAAAAGCTGTAACTTCATTCTATACTGCACAAGAATAACAATATTGCAGCACCAATATGTCCAGTCCAGGCAACTGACAACACTATTGTAAATTGTAATGCATTAAATGAATATCAGTACAGAAATCTGAAATGCGCTGGAATACAGAAACAAAGGCGAGCAGAGTATAAAAAGATAAATGTGCAAATGTAATGCTGTTGAGAAGCAAAAGAGAAAGGTAAATAATACAGAATACAATCTAATAGAATCTTACACTTCCCCTTTAATAGAGGAAAATGTCTGTAAGGGAAATCATCCAGCCCCCCGGCTCATAGCCCTGTTCTGCCCCGGCACATTATCTGCACTATATACTCACAACCTGGAAATAACTGTGTTCCCTGAGGACAGAGCTGTCAGGAATATTGACAAAACCCATTGTGAAGATGCCCTTGACCTCCAGATTCCATAGCGAGCTCACATTCAGAAAATCACCTCCATAATGACTTCTCTACAGGGCGACTCCTAGAAACATGTAATTATCTATAAGGCAACAAATATATTCCTGCTGCACTTTCATTCCCTAATTTCACTATGTTATAAATCTAGAATCCCCTCTGATTTTTTGTTGAGAATCAATTGTTGGACTGAGTTATTATCATTTACACTTTTACCATAAGCACAAAAAGGTTCAGTATATTAAACACCTGATCTGAACAAATCATGAAGATATGACTGTGATAATGGTAACATTTAATTATCTGTAATGCAATTGTTTCTAACCATGTAACAAATAGTGGTTTGTACTCTTTCCCTACAGCAAATGATAAGGATATTAGAAGTCACTCAGGGGTTGTTCTGTGACCATATAAAGGCACAAGGCTGCAGGCTGAGTTATACAGGGAACTCTGAGTATCACTCATGTATTATAAGGGATAATGTACCCCCTACTGTAAATGATAAGGATATTAGAAGTCACTGATGGGTTATGTGGCCATATAAAGGCACAAGGCTGCAGGCTGAGTTATATAGGGAACTCTGAGTATCACTCATGTATTATAAGGGATAATGTACCCCCTACTGTAAATGATAAGGATATTAGAAGTCACTGAGGGGTTGTTCTGTGACCATATAAAGGCACAAGGCTGCAGGCTGAGTTATACAGGGAACTCTGAGTATCCCTCAGGTATTATAAGGGATAATGTACCCCCTACTGTAAATGATAAGGATATTAGAAGTCACTGAGGGGTTGTTCTGTGACCATATAAAGGCACAAGGCTGCAGGCTGAGTTATACAGGGAACTCTGAGTATCACTCATGTATTATAAGGGATAATGTACCCCCTATTGTAAATGATAAGGATATTAGAAGTCACTGAGGGGTTGTTCTGTGACCATATAAAGGCATAAGGCTGCAGGCTGAGTTATGCAGTAAACTCGTGTATTTCAGTAATTCACATGATGTTGGCTCACTATGTAATTGAACAAATTACAGTAATTTCATGTGAAAGTTACATTTGAGGACAAAATGAGTTCATATCAGTCTGTGATTGGGTTATATATAATCATCAGTTTGCTGTCAGATACTGAATGAATTCACCTCCCCTTTTCATTGGCTGATACATCATGAATGAGCCTCTCTCAAACACAATATGACTTTTGCTCAGCCTGGGATAATCTATTAGCTGATGAAAGCATCTATTTTACTTTCCTATCCTAACAACAAGAGGGTCACTTATTAAAAAAAACGTTGGCTAATTCTACCTAAATGGTCTAAAGTCCAATTTTTTGGATCAGGCTGATCTGAGGCAGAATTTCATAACAAGGCGCATACTGAACCCAATGTCAGGTATGTTTATATAAGAAAAATGTAGATATTCTTATAGGAATAAAGACAGAAAGGCTTACTCATTTCATGCCTATGTCTTGTATTGGGTTCTGTGAGTGCCCACCTTATTATGATGTTTCCTCAAGCCCTCTAGAGACTCTTTTATTGGTACAGCTCAATTTTTCTTACATCTGACTGATTTGGCCAAATAAAATTTATCGATGGACTGGCTTCCCTTAATAAAGCAGTATTTAGCATTTTTAGACAGGGTTGGACTGGGCTGATGGGGCACCAGGAAAAAACCTAGTGGGACCAGGCTCTTGACTTGGATGGAGGGCCAAAGGGGTGTTGTGTTTGGGGGAGGGGACAGAGAATGCTTTGTCGCTGGTATGGCCGGGGGTTGGTGTGGGCTGGCAGGGCCCATGAGAGCCTGGGTTCAGTCCAACCCTGGAGAGGGACTTATGTCAATTCTGAAGCTCTCAAAATGTTCAGTTCATATTAAGAGTTTTTTTTGGTATTGGCCAATATCTACTATTCATTCCACTCTTTGAGTTGACTTGTGTTCTGCATAAATAAAGTAGAAATTAAATGTTTTGCTCTGTTGTTTTCCTCTATTAAATCCTTGATTATTTTCAAGGAGGTTATACACCAATATGGAGGATGTTGCATTTATCTGTGTTTCCATAAAAGTGTGTCTTTTGAAATGAAGCTGCTGACAGACTAATCAGCTTTGCCATTATCTCATTAGGGGGCCTTATTCTATATTGGGAGCAGAGTCAATGGTGTAATCTTCTCTCATTGTCAGTCATTGATAGAAATGAGAGTTAATGAGAGAATCCTGCCAGACTGGATCTGCTCCTTAGACACAAAATAGAGTCCATAGATTATAATTTCCTTATTCTCTTTCCTCTTTTCTGTTCTCTATTGTTTTTTCCTCTGATCAATACAGATCTTTCCCCTGAGGCCTCTTTTCCAAACAGACTTGATCCAGTGTCGTTATATGAACCCATGACTAATCCATGCCCCACAATCCTTTGCTTGGGTACAGTACATTGCCTGGCCCAAGAGATACTTTGGAATTCTTTACACTAATATCCATTTACGTTTAGTCAATAGTTTTCAATAATACCCTGTTCTTTGTTACTGTCCTTCCTTTCAAACACTAAATTTCAAAGATGGTGTTCGCTGTCCACAGAATGAAAACCTTTTGCCAATCGTTGGCACCTAAGACTCAAGGAAGCTGTAGAGCAAAGGTCTTCAGATATCTAGTGGAACTGAAGAAGTTGTTTGGATGAGTAGTGAAATTATTACTCAGTAAGGTCAGTTCCTCTCTAGATTTACTTCTTATAGATAAATCAAGTGTCGGACTGGCCCACTGGGATACCAGGAAAACTCCCGGTGGGCCCAGAAGTCAGTGGACCTCTTTCTTCTAACCATTTGGCCTATTTCATGGTCATTCCCAATCTTTATAGGAAAAAAAGAGTCTTAATAATGGAAGAATAGACTAGTAAGTAGAGATAAAAGACTAGGAGAATAAAGAGGTTAGGTGAGGAGAGAAGGAATAATAGTTTGGAAAGTGGGCCCATGGTCTAGGCCTAGGGTTTTCTGGTGGGCCTCTGGCGTCCCAGTCTGACACTGCAAATACCATGACCTGGATGAATGAAAACCTTCACAGACAAAGGTCTTCAGACTTTTGGGATTAGCCCCCTTTTTGGACTAGGGTAACATTGACATACTCTTCCCTTACCCCAAACCAGTCCTGATGTCTCTGGCTTGGATCATGAGCTTCTGTGCCAAGGCAAATGCTTGCTGTGCTACTAAGTTCATGATAAATGGGTGACATAAAATGCCCACACATAATCTTTAATTGAAGAGAAAAAAGTCCAGCTAAGATGGTGCAAATACTAAAGTACCCATAAAATATTGCAGTGCCATACAGCTTTGGAAAGTTGTTAAGTAAAACACTAGGAAGCAAGTTTCTTCTATAAAGATAAACTTGGTCTCCATCAGGTCCCTCATCCTGCTGCAAACAGCTCAATCATGCTGTCAGCCTTATACTCATTATAGTAGCATTTGTTTGCACCAGGAGAAAATGTTAATGTTAAGGGTGAGTGTGTCGCATAGGAGTATATTTATAAAGGCCTGCAAAAATATATCACCAATTGCCATGGTATAGAGCAGGGGTTCCTCAATAGTGATGGGCACATTTGTCCTGTTTCGCTTTGCTAAAAAAATATCGAATTTCCTGCAAAATTCGCTTTATGACGAAAAATTCATTAAACGCATTGAAGTCAATGGGCGTCAAACCTATTCTGATGGGCACCCAATTTCTTTGACTAAGAGGATTTTTCACTGGCGAATTTTCTCTGCAGTTTCGTTATTTTATTCGCCAGCGGTGAAACACAGAAATTTGCAGCAAATTCGCGACTAGCGAATTTATTTGCCCATCACTAGTCCCCAACGCTTTTACCCATTAACCACATTGAAATGTAAAAAGAGTTGGGGAGCTACACAAGCATGAAAAACGTTCTTGGGGGTGCCAGGTAAGGGCTGTGATTGGCTATTTGGTCGCCCCTATGTGGACTGACAGCCTACAGGAGACTCTGATTGGCAATACAACTGGTTTTATGCAATCAAAACTTTTCAACAAGTCTGGAATTCAAAAATAAGCAACTGCTTTGAGGCCACTGGGAGCAACAAGGGGTTGGTGAGTGACGTGTTGTTGAGGAGTTATTGGTTGGGGATCACTGGTATAAGGTGCAATGTCACACCTCTTTATAAAAATTGTAAATTTTGAACATAAAAAATTGCATTTGATCAGAAAAACTGAATATCAATTTAAAATGGCATTGTTCCATTCATTTTTATAACTTTATTTAAAAAAACAAAATACATCACCCGTTAGATTCTGTAGGTGATCACCAGGATATAGCCACCAATTTTTTTTTTTTGTATATTCTTTATTTTCAGTTTTTGAAATAAAGAACAATAAACATGGGAGATACAGAAAACAAAAGGGGAAGGGAACTAATAGTCGTATAACTTATAACTCCAGTAGTATACAAGTCATGACAACAAGTTTTTAACCACTCATTATACAGCAATATTCCTTAAACTTAGTGATGGGTGAATTTGGGGCATTTCGCTTTGCCGAAAAATTTGCGAATTTCCCGAGAAATTCACAAAACAGTGCCGGCGTCTCGTTTTTGATGCCGACGTCCATTTTTGACGCCCGTTTTTGAAGCCAGTGGACTTTTTTTGGCCGGCGAAAATGCTCCGGCGTCCAAAAAAACGGATGCCGGTGTCCATTTTTTTTGACGCCGGGGGAATTTTTGTGAATTTATTCGCCAGCAGCCAATCGCGGGAATTCGCCTATCACTACTTAAACTGGGTTCTAATAAATATTCTAATCATAAAACTGTGTAGGTTTGAGCCTATAATACCAAGTTAAAGTCTAGGGCGCAAATTCACTAAGCGCCGTAATTTTCACTAGCGACGTAACTACGCAAATTCACTAACTTGCGCAGTGTACTGAACGCTACCTTTTACGCTAGACTTCCTTCGCCACCTCAGACCTGGCGAAGCGCAATAGAGTAGATAGGGATTGTTTCAAAAAAAGTCAATTTTTTTTCTAAGTCCCAAAAAACGCTGGCGTGTTTTCTACATGATGGGTGAGAGGCTGAAAAAGATTGAAATTTTATTTGGGGCTCCCCTCCTTCCCCCCTACATTTCCTGACTCATGGCAACTTACCTAGACAGTGGGCACATGTGTAGGGCAAAATACAATTTATATTTGCTGATTTGAAGGTTTTCTAGGCATTTGTAGTGCTGATACGTATTCCTCCATTGAAATTTGAATTTCGCGCCGTATGCAAATGAACCATCGCTAACGAAACTTTGCTTCGCTTGGCGAATTAACGCTTCCGCAACTTCGTAAACTTACGCTACCCCTGTGCGCAACTTCAGATTTTAGTGAATTTGCGGAGCGCTGGCGAAAATACGCCTGGCGAAGTGCGGCGAAGTTGCGCCTGGCGCAACTTCGAATCTTAATGAATTTGCCCCTAGGGGTTTGTACTAGTAGATAACAGCTTTATTGTTTTATAGTTCCTTTGTCTTTTAAGTATATAAAGGACCAGTAACATCAAATTTTTTTAACTTACCGAAACTCAGAAAAGCAGACAGGGCGACAATCCAGCGTGCAGAGCTCGATTTCTCCTCCCTGGCTATCTCCTATAAGGAAGGCAGGGAGGAGAAATTGAGTGCCGCACAATGGATCGTCCGATCACCTTTTCTGAAGAAGAGCGCAACGCAGAGTTTCGGTATGTTATTTCTTATTAAAGACTTTGCAATTTTAAAGTTTAATTTGTCTTGGTGGGTTTTTTTTCAATGTATACTAACAAATTTTTTTTTAAACTTTTTTTTGATGTCACTGGTCCTTTAAGCCAAGGTTCATATACGTTCCGATATTCTTACCGCCAATTTTGAATTTTTGAAATTTGCTTCTTGGTTGCTAAATCTCCGCAAAATTCAGATTTAAAAAAAAATCCGAATTTCAAAAGTTCAGAAATTTCACATTTGAAAATAATTCAAGATCATGTTTTTTTTATTTTTCAAACGGGATAAAATGCCATGTTGAGTTTTATGAAATAGGCATATACTGTAAGCTGATGAAAACCTCCCGCTCTGTATTTTATATGAGAAGTCTCAGCATTAAATGACAATTTTTTCTGCACTAAAGTAATGTAGCTTTCTGCTATAGGAGTCCCAGATACGGAGTTTTAAATATTAGCTATACTTTCTTGCGTAACTAATTTCATTTTTGGCAGGGAGTCTAATGATCGAATGTTACATTTTGCTGTTACTGCCAAGTCACACAGATTTAAGGGCTGGGAAGCTAACGGCTCCGTCAGTCGAACAGATAAAATAAAATGGTTCCTCGTTCGTTTTTTTGGCACTGCTGAAAAATTGCCACAAGTTATTACTACAGAACCAGCCTGAACTGTTTTTTTGGCTTGTGCGTTAACGGCTACATTACCGTATCATGCATAGCAGAATAGAAGCAGCTAAAATTTTAGTTTCTCTCTGTTCTTCAGGATGTCAGGTTTATTAGGGTGTCAGGTTTATTAGGGTGTCAGGTTTATTAGGGTGTCATGTTTATTATGGTGCCAATGGCAAATGCAAAAAGAACACCCTCTCAAATGCCCATTTCTATTTTCTCTACAAAATCTAGTGGTACTTTTCCCTGCAAGAATTGTGACTATTGCAGTGGTATAATCCCTGGGAATTCAGTAACACATCCCCAGTAGGGATGTAGCGAACGTCGGAAAAAAAGTTCGCGAACATATTCGCGAACTTGCGCAAAAATGCGAGCGGTTCGCGAACGGTTCGCGAACCCCATAGACTTCAATGGGAAGGCGAACTTTAACATCTAAAAAAGACATTTCTGTCCAGAAAAATGATTTTAAAGTTGTTTAAAGGGTGCAACGACCTGGACAGTGGCATGCCAGAGGGGGATCAAGGGCAAAAATGTATCTGAAAAATCTGCCTGTGTGTGCTTGGAAGAGATAGTGTAGGGGGAGAGCTGTTAGTGATTTCAGGGACAGATGATAGTAAGTTTGCTGGCTAGTAATCTGCTTGATACTGCTCTGTATTGGAACAAAAAAATAAATAAAAGCAGTCCTTACAAGGACTACTGTTATTGCAGCAGTCAGCAGATGAGATCAGAAGCAGGACAGCTGCCCACTGCAGCTACATACAGAGCACTGCAGTAGAAGGTAGATTACTAGCCAGCAAAGCTACCTAAGCTTAAATGTCCCTCAAACCCCTGCAGACTTCTGTCCCTCCAATAACAGAGCAGTATCAAAACGTTTACTAGCCAGCAAACTTTCAACTGTCCCTGAAATCACTAACAGGCAGCAGCTCTCTCCCTACACTATCTCTTCAGCACACACAGGCAGAGTGAAAAAAACGCTGCAGGGCTTCGGTTTTTATAGGGAAGGGGAGTGGTCCAGGGGAGAGCTTCCTGATTGGCTGCCATGTACCTGCTGGTCTGGGGTGAGAGGGCAAAAAAAAGCGCCAACAATGGCGAACCCAAAATGGCGAACGTCGCGCGACGTTCACGAACTTCCGGCGAGCGCGAACACCCGATGTTCGCGCGAACAAGTTCGCCGGCGAACAGTTCGCGCCATCTCTAATCCCCAGTATGGTTCTACACTATTTGCCACCTGTATCAATTTTGACGCTGGCGTTAAAATTAGGGATGCACCGAATCCAGGATTTGGTTCGGGATTCAGACAGGATTCGGCCTTTTTCAGCAGGATTCGGATTCGGCCGAATCCTTCTACCCGGCCGAACCGAATCCGAATCCTAATTTGCATATGCAAATTAGGAGCGGGGAGGGAAATTGCGTGACTTTTTGTCAGAGAACAAGGAAGTAAAAAATGTTTTCCCTTTCCCGCCCCTAATTTGCATATGCAAATTAGGGTTCGGATTCGGTTCGGTATTCAGCCGAATCTTTCATGAAGGATTCGGGGGTTCGGCCGAATCCAAAAAAGTGGATTCGGTGCATCCCTAGTTAAAATCAATGTCCGTCCAAATAATGTTTTGGCGTGAGCGACTTTTCCGAAATTTTTTTACACCAGTGAATTTTTGCTGCAGTTTTCGTCAGCGGCAAAATGCCGGAATTTGCCGCAAATTAGCGCCTGCCAAATTTATTCGCCCACACTATTCTACACATAATATAAACGTTTTTTTTCTTGTGAGAGTAAGGATGTCATCTACTGCATAAAATGCCCTTGTGGTATACGTGGGTCCTACCAGTAGAGCCATAAAAGGCTTAATAAGCATAAGTCTACTATACGTAACTACCGTCCGGTCGTAGTTACAAACAACAGTCAATTTGAAACGTAAGAAGGAAACATTATTAACAAAGCATTTTTTTAACCACGGATACAGAGGGGCAGATTCACTAATGGGCGAGTTTTTGCTTCGCACCACTTTGCTGGGCGACAATGTAATACGAATTCACTAAAATGCAGAGTTTTGTCCCGGGCGTCGAATGCTGGCGACTTTTAGCTAGCGTTACTTTGGCTGTGCAAGCATTTCATAGCGAATTGCGTCGTGCCAGCATTCATTTGTGCCTAGAGAAACTTTCGTAGTGATCTTGCGTTTAGATCAATTTGCATAGGGCGGTATGGACGTCTTTATTATAAATGTTGCTGCAAATGGTTTAAGTTACCAGTTTATATTACACATGTCCAGGGAACCTTAATAAAGACAAGAGAGTTAATATAATGCCCTGGACATGAGTCCACTGTAAAATGAATGTTCCATATGTTATAAAATGTCTGGAGAAAACTGCCTACCCTAAAAAGTAAGTCTGGACTTTTGCAGCCAATCCTGTTTAAAAAAAGGAAAAGTCGCCAGTGTTTTTTTGAACTTTAATGCATTTTCGGGACACAGGATGTGATGTAAGTGATAGAAGATTGAGGAAGATCTGGCTACATTTGCCTGGTCTGAGGTGGTGAAGTCAACTCTGGCGAAAGAGATAACGTTCAGTAAAATACACACTTTAAGGAATTTAAGGATCATTCGCCAAAGCGAAAAGTTGTCTGGTAATAGAGTGCGAATGAACGCTAGTGACAGTCCCATTCGCTAGCGAATTGCCGCCTGCATTGGCAAAGTCCCTGCGGGTGGCAACGATGGCGAAAAGTCACTATCATTAGCCACTTCTCTCTTTAGTGAATTTGCCCCAGAGTGTCACAGGTTAGATGGCAAATACTGAAAACAAAACAAGGCCAGGACAAAAATTAAACATTGCTGCAGATGGAGTGTTACTTGATTTGGTCGTTACAATCTAGGCACCCCAGAGGATGAACAAATGCCAAAAACAAAGTCCTCTTTGTTTTTTTCAGGGATATAAAATTTGTCCTGCTCCTTCTCCCCTTTGCGCAGGGTAAAGTAAAACATTTGGATAATTTTGATACTAAAAACAGTTTCCTTTGTAATTTAAAGTTTGTTGCATTGTGGAACTGGAACTCTCGACTTCACCAGTGGGCTTTTTGGACTAAAGGTGGCCTTACACGGGCCGATAAAAGCTGCCGACAGACCAAGTCGTGTATGGGGGCCCCCGTCGGGCTTCCCCGATCGAGATCTGGCCGAAAGTCGGACAGATCTCGATTGGATGGGGTTAAAAATCCTGTCGGATCGCAGCCGCAATCTGTTCGTTGATGCGGTCCCGTGATCCGACCGCCCGTTTGCGAACGCTAGGATCCGATCGTTGGGCCCTAGGGCCCACGATCGCATCAGCCCGATATTGCCCACCTCAAGGTGGGCATATCGGAGGGAAATCCGCTCGTTTGGCAACATCGCCAAACGAGCGGATCTATCCATGTATGGCCACCTTAAATATGTCTTGTGTTGACTTCACTAACTGGTTAATCTTTTGGTTACCTTCCCATTGTTCTTTTGTTTGGCTGCTGGGGGGGGGAAAGGGAGGGGGGTGATATCACTCCAACTTGCAGTACAGCAGTAAAGAGTGATTGAAGTTTATCAGAGCACAAGTCACATGACTTGGGGCAGCTGGGAAATTGACAATATGTCTAGCCCCATGTCGGATTTCAAAATTGAATATAAAAAAATCTGTTTGCTCTTTTGAGAATTGGATTTCAGTGCAGAATTCTGCTGGAGCAGCACTATTAACTGATTCATTTTGAAAAAAACATTTTTCCCCATGACAGTATCCCTTTAAAGAAAAACAACACACACAAGAACATAAACACAAAAAGAATTCTTTTGGTTTTAACTAGTGAATAAATTTGCAAAACATCAGTGAAAATTCGCCAGCGTCAAAAATTTTTGGAAACCCGGCAGAAATGTCGCTCGTGTCAAAACCGTCATGCGTCAACATTATTCGGACGACCATTGACTTTAATGCCAGTGTCAAAATTGACGTGAGCATCAGAATTTACAGTTGCGTTTTGCCAATTTTGTTTGAAATTCGCTAATTTTTCGGCTAAACGAAACGGGACAAATTCACCCATCGCTAGTTTTAACCGGATATTATCACTTTCACGTTGTTCTTTTTGTACAATTTACTGCTTGTTAAATATGCTAATTAGACGAATTGTGTGTGAGGGATGTTAAATTTGCATCTCATTTACTGATCTGTATGCTTGACATTGAATTTTCTTCTCTTTTCCAAGATTGGGAGGGTGCTGATCCCTCCATCATTGAGCACCAGACACTCAATATTCAGAAGGCCAGGGTGTGCGAGTTTGGATCAATTATTGTCACACGTTATTATGGTGTCGAGGCAGGTCCTGGGCATCTGGTGGCACCACTGCTGTTACAGGAAGAAGCTCAATGAAACAAAACTTAATTTTAACATGACAGCAATTGAAGTCCATCTAATATTATACATGGTTGGATAATTTATGCAATTACGAAGCTCTCAAGAGCCAAAGGCATCAGTGGGTGAGCGATTATGTTGGCCATGGATATTGCCCTTTCGCTTCGCTAAAGATCATTTTAACATTTTATGGCACGTTGCCCAATGTGCACACATGATATAAGCACATGCAAAATAAGTGAGTGCTGCTAGAAAGTATAATCACATATAAGCCTTAAATGAACCCAGAGGAGATGCCCGAAAGGAAACCAACAGTAACAGATGGAGCAATGGTCTAGTGGGCACTGGATGTTACAAAGTCATGGGCAATAAATGCTCTTAGTTTTGCATTTGGTAGAGTTCCATTTAAAGTCAGCAGCACCTGGATAACCTTCTAGCTTAGTACAGAGCTGTGAGTACACCACGTGCTTGGATAACCTTACTGCCCACATATGGGAGTCTTTAGCTGTGCCAATTGTCTTAGAAGGTCAGTTGTCTATGGAATGTCTTCAGCATGCTGTGAAAGTTACATTTTAGGGGAAATACCTCTTGACAGCAAAGCCTGTAGCCAATAGTCCATCTAGTTCACCCCTCCAAATGATCTCCAGTATCAATATACACACACTTACCTATCTATCTATACACGCACATGTATAAATATATGCATGTATATATAAAAAACAAACTGTAGATGTTGTTCAAGAAATCATCCAAGCCCTTCTTAAAGGAGAAGGAAAGTCATCTTTACTTGGGGGGTGCCAAAAGTTAGGCACCCCCAATCATCGGATTTACTTACCTGAAACCTGTGATCAGGTGAAAACTGCACCGGCCCAGGTTTATTCCAGTGAGCACCATGGAGCGATTGTCTTCCAGCTTCTTCTTTCTTCAAATTTCTTGGGGCAGACGCATGCGCAGTAGAATGAAACAGGCGGCTTTAAAGTTTGGCTTTTTGCTTCACTGCACATGTGCAGCTGCGAGAAGAAAGAAGAAGCCGGAAGACGATCGCTCTATGGTGCTGCCTGGAGGAATCCCGGGTCGGTGCAGTTTTCACCAGATAGGAGCACCGGCCTGGGGTGCCAGGTGAGTAAATGCATCACTTAAGGGTTCCTAACTTTTGGCACCCCCAAGTATAAAGGTCTTTTCTTCTACTTTAAAGTCATTAACAGAATGAGCCATCACAATATCATCCGGCAGGGCATTCCCCAACCACACTGCCCTCTCCATAAAGAACCCCAAGCGCTGCTTCAAATGAAAGTTCTGTTCTTCTAGTCTACAGGAGGGGCCTCTGCATGCAAGGATCCATTTTATGGAAAAAAATAGATCTCCCGTTATCTGTCTATAATGTCCTCTAATGTTTTTATAAATAGTAATCGTTAGAAACATTTTCACCAGAGAAAACAACCCCAACTTTGATAGACGACAGTCTTTGCAAATAGTTATTAATTATTCCCTCCCTCTAACCAGTTCAGATGCACATCTCTGCACTCTCTCCAGCTCATTTATATCTCTCTTAAGGACTGGAACCCAAAACTGCACTGCATACTCAAGGTGAGGCTTTCCAGGGACCTTTAAAGAGGAAAAATTGTGCTTTAATCCTTCTAGTTAGTTCTCTTCATGCACAATAGTACTTTATTAGAGTTACTGAGTGCCTAGAGTTATACAGCTTGCTATCCACAAAAATCCCCAAATCCAACACATTGCCATTTAGTGTATAACTCTCAAATTTATGTGATTTGCCATTTTTTTACACTGAACGCACAACTTAGATTAGAGTTTCTTTAATACAGCAACACTTTTTGCACTGTACTGCAGTTCTGGATATTCCTTAAGAAACATGTTGATCTTTAGTCATAAATAAGATACACTAACTTGTATAAATGAGATACTGTGTTTTATTAGCAATATTCAAATGTAATTCTCTCTTGTTCCTGTTAAAACTGCAGCTGATTTGTACTCTAATTTGGACTTTTATGATCCCTTTTCTTGCCTGCACTCTTTGAAATATTATACTCATCCTGTACAGAGGAAAGGAACATTCTCAAAATTGTTTCTTATTTTGTAGAGTGATTGCTTTAATTAAGGTTTCTACCCGGCTTCGTGCCAGGTTTTTAAAGCCAAAATCCAGCCATATGACAGGAGCAATATGTGTGAGCAACTAACATTTCCATATGCAGACCCTTGTCTACAGATACTACATTAAAAAGTAAACAGTTCTTTTAATTTATGACCAGACCTTTATATAGCACATATTGAAAAGGCCCCAACCAGAGAAGATGCTGATTCTAAAAGAATGCATTAGGGTGGTGTCACACGCTAAGATTCGGGGAGATTTAGTCGTTCGGGCGACTAATCTCCCGGAAAAGCCTTCCCACCATCTAGAATCAAAATCGCCGGTGGGATAGCACTCGAATCGATTAGTTTTCCGAAGTCGCCTGAATTTGCCTCACAAGGAAACCGGGTGACTTCAGAAAATGAAGAGCTATTGGTGCCATCCCTGCGGCGATTTGGATTCTAGATGGTGCAAAGGCTTTTCCGGGAGATTAATCGCCCGAAGAAGAGGCGATTTGTCACTGGGCGACTAAATCTCCCTGAATGTAAATGTGTTTCACCACCCTTAGAAGTATTGGAACACTGGGGCAGCAGTCACCATTTTAAGCATATGGGTCATCAAAGCCACAAAATTGTAGGTAAACATATTTTACCTCTTTAACTTTTATTACTTGATCAATTTAGCACAGAAAATGAGCCGAGAACAAAAAAAAGTTCAATATTAAATAGTTATAAAACTATTCAAATTCCCAATTCATTCCTTTAGGAGGTTGGGGTTCTGTAAAAGGTTAATGGCCAAACTAATGTAGCTTCGCTCAAATATAAGGAAGGGCAAAGGAAAGCAGCAGGAGGCAATCAAAATATTGATGGTAAAAAAGAATGGAAGCATTTCTTATACATTTAGTATATATGTATATTATAAGCAGCATTCAATAAGGTGAAAAGTTAGGAACTGATGGCTTCACATGCTAAGACCAATCCCAAAATCAACACTGCCAGTCGTAAAAATATAAGAGAGGGAACTAAAGAAACTAGTGTACAAAAGCCAGGCCATTATGTCTAGTATTCTCAGATGGCCTCTTGTCTGGTATAGTGTCCATCAATTAAACACAATGGGATACGGTTAAACATTTCGTAGTCCTGAACAAGACCAGCAGTTAATATGGGAGAATTAATCTGATAAGATATCAATATATTCCCAACCGATTACATTTTCTTTTTATTTATTACACACAAACTACATTTATGGTTGTATTGTACGATATTCATACTTTCAGCGCCCCATGAAATAGCTGATTCATGATCTCTACAAATCATGTCACTGTTCCTTTTTTTTAAAAAAAAATATTTAATAATCTTTTCACCTGTGAATTAAATGATCGACTGCTATAACCGCTCTGTACCCCGAACCATTGAAAAATGATTGATTACACACTAATACTATTTCTTTTGCCAACAAGTTAATATTTGTTCTCTTGCAACAAGAACACCATATCTCAGCAGAGCATTGTTAATCATTAGAATCATTTATTAATGAGCTTTGGGACAAAGCCCAGTAGAACTGATTAACTCTTGTGCATATCCTGCACAAATTGCAGGGGATAACACAACAGACACATGGCACAGCCAAAAATGAACAAACTCGCCTGCACTATGAACAGCACCCAGGACTTATATGAACAGCTTGTTGGATAACTAATGGTTTTTCTGGGGAGTCACGCAAGCATAAAAAATGTTCCTGGGGTGGTGCCAGATAAGGACTGATTGTCAATTGGTAGCCTCTATTGGACTGGTTGCCTACACGAAAGGATAAACCTGGTCTCCATCAGGTCCCTCATCCTGCTGCAAACAGCCCAATCATGTTGTCAGCCTTACACTCATTATAGTAGCATTTGGTTGCACCAGGAGTAACTGTTAATGTTGAGGGTGCATGTGTCACATAGGGACATATTTATAAAGACCTGCTAAAATCCACCACCAGTTGCCAAGGTATAGAGCAGGGGTTGAATCAACGGCGGCTTCCGCACACCCTCTGAAAGATAAAGTAGTAATACCTGGTGCACAAAGGTAGAGGATCGGTCACTTAACAAACAATATTATGTAGAAAAAATCCAAAGGCATACAGGATCAATGCAAGCAAGCTGCCTTGTATCTTTATTGTGAAGTGCAATAAACACGCAAGGCAGCTTGCTTGCATTGATCCTGTATACCTTTGGATTTTTTTCTATGGAATAGAGCTGGGGCCCCCAAACTTTTTTACCCATTAGCCACATTGAAATGTAAAAAGAGTTAGTCGAGAAACACAAGCATGAAAAACGTTCCTGGGGGTGCCATATAAGAGCTGTGATTGGCTATTGCTAGACCCTATGTGAACTGGCAGCCTACAGGAGACTCTGTTTGGCAGTGCACCTGGTTTTTATGTAACCAAAACTTGCCTCCAAGCCTGGAATTTAAAAATAAGCACCTGCTTTGAGGCCACTGAGAGCAACATCCAAGGGGTTGGTGAGGAATGGTACATTATCAGTGAGACAACAAGTATAAGAACTGGAGTGAAAACCAGTCTCCACTGTGCAAGATGTTCCATGTAAACAAGGCTGACTACGATGTACTGTACGAGGAAAATTCCACTATGAGTTCCCGGGCTCCTCCCAATAAACACAATGCTCCAAATTAGAAGCTGTCAGGATGAAAAATCTTTAATCAATGAAAACCATATCCATACATAGATTCTGTAACTAAAAATGTGTATAACCTATCAACACCTGTGGGGAAAATGAAAGAGATTTAGTGCAAAGAATGGGGTGTCAGTGCTGCCACCCCAAGAAGGCTCACATGATACACTCCATCACTTTCTCTCTCTCTCTCTCTATGGCCCATTAGTCATTTAACCAATGCAGAAGAGTATCACTAGGGAAATCTTTGCTAGGGAATGTAATACTGAAATGTAAGGGTGTCATTCTAAGAGCATTGGTGGGATACTGGGAGTCGCAGAGAGAGGGGTGCAGTGTTGGCATCTCTAAAAATATCTAAAAACTGCTACACTGCATAATATGGTCTTTTTGTTTGTATTTACTTTAGGGATGCACCGAATCCAGGATTCGGCCGAATCCTTCTGCCTGGCCGAAGCGAATCCTAATTATACAAAATAGGTGACTTTATGGCATAGTTAGTTATCCAAATAGTCCCTAGGAAGCACTGCTCATTACCTGTGCTGCTATAGTTTTGGTACATTCCCTATAATATCAGGCCATGACCTCTGTTGGCTTCCAACTGGGGGATAATAATACAATAGTAGGGTTATAGCAGGAAATATGGATGAGATACTTGGAATTGTATTGCAAGAACAAGCTAAAGGCCAACGCATTGGACAGTTCTGATTTATATCTTTCCCACCCCCAGTTTAAAGCCCAAACCTCCATGTAAATAACTGAGCAAAAAAAAAGAGTTGTATACTCCTTATAATTCCTCCTTATTTATCTGTCTGTGTAGAAGCAGCCATATTGTGCCTTTCAAGTTAAATTCCATCACTCATTGAACCTTCAAATGCCAAATGGATAATAACATAATAAACAATAAAACAATAACTATCACTTGCTTAAAAAACAGCAGTGAAACTTAACAGTCAGACATAGATTGTGTTTGCCCTTTTTGAGGCAGAAGTTTGGCAACTAGATGTAGAAGGTTATTGAATTTACAGGGAGTTGTTTCCATGGGAAAAAGAAGACGCCAAACTTAATTCAGCAAAATCAGCACACCAGTATCCCCTACAAAATCCACCAGTGATCACGCGGCTGTAATCCTGATAAACGTATTATCTTTAGTGCCGGCTTGAGTTTTCTAGGCAAAACACACATTATTGACGTGCAATTTTAAACGTCAGTCTAACAGTTTCATTTATCTTGTGTACAAGAACGCTGGACTCTAGAGTTTCCACCAATGGTGACAACTCAGTTCTTTCGAGAAGTGGGTTTGTGGATGGGAAAACAACATTTTCAGTTAAACAATAATGTTTATAAATGAAGGACACGAGAGCCTGGCATCTTCTTTATCATCAAAGCTTCCCTCCCACACCGGCTCACCAGGAGCAGCCTCATCACACAATGCATATTGAATATAGAACTGTTCCTCATTGATGCTATTAGTTAAAGGGTAAGACAGATGATGAATTCATTTTTAAGCTCTAGGGACATGGAACCGGGCCCAGTGGGCATATCATGTAATCTACAAATGGGGAGAACTAAATGGACCTAGAATCCTATCTAATATCAATAGTTTATCATGTCACTAAAAACCTTGAACAGAACTGGAGCCCCTAAGACTAGCAATATTGCTGAAACCTTTAAAATGTTGAAGCCTTAGCTGAAATATATTGGATATTGGAATATCTTGCCAGGAAAGAATAAATTCAGCAGGTCTTAGCACGAATATTATTGGTTCCTGGAAAGCCACCAAGTGTATGGCGAATGGCTTTTTAATGACATGCTTTTCGTGTTGGGCCATTAATTTTACGGTGACATCTACAACAGCAATTCTTTAACATATACTCATCATTGTCAGTACAGAGGCCTCATCTGTTTGAGACAATTAGGGTTTGTCATGTCCATGGGTCTTAGAATCATGTTAATGTTCCTACCACAGAGTTAGTCTGAAACCCTCTAGTTGAGCCCAGATCTTTGGCTGGAGAGGAACATTTGTTGTTCTCCTAATTAATCCATAAAGGCCCATTTCAAGGTCAATTGGAGTTAAATTTGGGGGTCAACATTTATTTGCTTTGCCAGATATTCTTGGAATTGCTGCTGAATGACTGATACAGTATACAGTGATGTTTTCATATGTTGTAACCTTTTTGTGCCTGAATCAGTCACGGCTGCTCCAGACCTTCTTCTCCTGCCCTGGTCTCCACAAAAAAAGTAAGTGAGGGGGAGCTTGAGGGGGTTTGTAGCAGGTGCAGGGAGCCCAGAGGGGGCTGTGCAGCGGGGGGGTCAGAGGGGAGCCCCTGAGACAGCATCCCCGCTGACCCCTCAGTAGTGATGGGCGAATTTTTCCCAGGAAACTCGAATTTTGACGCCCTTGTCAATTCGGGTTAATTTTGATGCCGAAGTTAAAGTCAATGGACATCCGAATAATTTTGACGTGTGGCGGTTTTGACGCAATCAATTTTTCCAACGCGCATCCAAATTATTTTGATGCTGGTGAATTTTCACAGGAGTTTTGCAAATTTACTTTGAAATTCGCCACAAATTTGCACCTGCCGAATTTATATGCCCATCACTACCACTCAGTCCAATCCAGTAGATCAGAGACCTGCAACTGCCTGTATTAGTCAGCATTGTAATCATGAGGGTGTCCCACCTACAAGTCCCACAACTTGAGCTTCATGCAGAACGGGAAGTTATGGAGTTGCAGTAGATTTTTCAATCCAACTTAGAGGTGCAGAGGCAGAATTTCTCCTTGAATGGCTATGAAGGGGCACACTCTTGGACTTCTGTCTGGAGACATAGTAAATTACTAGTGATTTATCATATTTCACTTCACCGAAAAATTCACAAATTTCCCTCAAAATTCACGAAACGAGAAAAATTCATGAAAAATGGTGAAACTCGAAAATTGACGCCAACGTCAATTTTGACACCAGCGTTAAAGTTAATGGGCGTCCGAATAATGTTAACAATTTTGACACGATCGGCATTTCCGATGTCCGTCCCAAATTTTTTGACGCCGGTGAATTTATCTCGAATTTTGCAAATGTATTCGCTGGCGGCGGAACATGGAAATTCGCCGTTATTTAACCTTAAAGTCTTGTTCTCTGTGTATATATTGTAGAGTAACTTCTTTATTGTGTATTGTTTTAGGCTCTATTTGGATAAGAGCCTTTACTCTTGCCTCCTAGATTTAATTTGTTAAGGAGTGCCCTCCAGTAATTTGTTTTGTCCTATAAATCATCACTCTGCTGAGCCAGACAATATTATCCCTTATAGGTATCATAAAATACATATAAAGATAAAATGATTTGTTTGAATGTTTGCTGCCTCTCTTGATGAATGCTACTGTATATGGGATTTTTTTTTAGTGCTGCCAATAAACTGCTTTTCACCTCATCTAATCAGATCCAACAAGTTAAGGCCTTGTGTCCTCAGAAGGAAGTCAACCCAAACGCTCGAAGATTACGGTTTTTATATTTCAATGATCCAAACCATACAGTTCAAATTTCCCTGCTCAGCCCAGTGTGAGCAGAAAAAGCTCAAGAGGGAATATAGTGGAGTCCTTTTCTATCTATGTGGACATCATGGAGGTTGTTTTGCATTAAAATAATCAGTTATCCACAGCCATGCAAATTGGTTCTGCCACATCTGTTTAGGATGAAAAGACCTTAAGCAAATTATTATCATCTCTTTTGCCCGTCCTTCATCAGTCTATTCAATAAGGGAAACAAACGGATCATCAACAATATGTGTAGATTCCCAGAACAAATACACTCAATTTTCAAGGATTGAGAATGAAGATTTTTGTTCACTTACTCACTTACATCACTTAAAGGGCATGTAAAGGCAAAAAAATAAAATCCCATTTTTACTTCCTTTAATGAAAAAGAAACCTATCTCCAATATACTTTAATTAAAAAATGTGTACCGTTTTTATAAGAAACCTGACTGTGTGCAGTGAAATTCCCCCTTCATTTACTGCTGTGGATAGGAATTGTCAGACGGTCCCTACCTGCTTTGCAGGGAAACAATCATACTTATGAACAGCAGGGGGAGCCCCTGCCTTACTTCCCAGCCATGCAGAACTCAAGCAGCTTTGTTTGTTTCCCTGTAGAGCAGTTGGCGACTGTGTAGAGATTTGTATTGGATTTTATTTTTGCCTTTACAGCCCCTTTACTGTTTCCAACTCCAGCTGCAGGGACAAAGATCATGGAACCAGATTTAAACAGATAAACTGGGATTCTATTTGGAGGATTATTTTGCTGCAGCCACTGGTTCTGCAGAGTTGGAGAAAGTTTGTATTAAACAATACAAAAACTATAAAATCCACATTAGATTACATGACAACACAGAACCCAGTGCAGTCTGTATATTCTGATTATTAATCAGTCTTGCTGTTTCGGCTTCTGGCAGCTATTATTTGACTTGTGCTGTTTTGATAATTTATGAAGATCCCTAAGCAGCCCAGACCCCACTGAGCATGTGCACAGTCTTAGTCTTGCAAAGATGTATAACAAAGTTACAAGATGGTGATACCCGGTGGCCAACTTTGAAAGCATAAATCATTTGTTTGATTAGGCTTGTGGTGCAGTAAGTTCATGTTAATGATTAGTTTACAAAATACAGCATTTCTAGCCTTAAGCTTAAGATCCCATCATACGAATCCTCAAACGATTGGACTTCCCCATCTTCCGATTTGCCACTAACTATTCCGATCAAATAAAGTAGTAAAAGAACAGATCAGCCGATCTTCTGTCCCTGACAGCAATCGAACAAAAGTTTATGTCCGACAAAGCTGGTGACAGTCTCCCACTGAAAATCATACGATTGGCAATATATTATACAGATATATTATCGGCAGCCGACAGAAATCTTTTAACCCGTCTGAGTGACCAAACGACCGATCTTTGATCGAGGATTCGTACGACTTGATCTTTGCGTCTATGGCCAGCTTTATTCTATTTTTAGACTTTACTTCCCCTTTAACAGATATCTTTAGTTTGATTAGACTTGGAATCTGGTTTATTCTTGCCAACATGTTACCTGTTCTTGGCTTGAGTTGGCTTTGCAGGGTATTACAATTTGCCTGAATCTATCTATGGCTGGATATATCTGACAAGACATACAAACTTTCCTAAATGTTTTGGGTCACCCTTAGTTTTGGGACTAGCCCTTAAACTATATAAGGGCTAGTCCACATGAGGAGATTCAGGGAGATTTTGTCGCCTGGCGACTAATCGCCTTGTCTTTTGAGCGTCTATCTCCCGCGTGTGCACTTATAAAGGACAATATCTGATAGAATAAAGGAACTGGTGGTGAAAACCGTTCCGTGCAAACACTTAATTGCTAATTGGATTTGGGACTAATCTGTTATCTAAATCTGTTCTAACCTTTTGAAAAAAATTTTTTTTTAAAAGACAGGACATCTGTTTGCCTGAAACCCTTAAGAACTACATATTGTTCTCGTCTAGGCCTTTGTGTGTAATGTTATAGAAGAAGGACCACCTTCTGAGATTGCTCTGGTGTCCTGGAGATCTCCTCTTCCATTTAGTTCCAATACAGATTTGTTTCTTTTAGTCTGTACCTACTATTAGAGGTTATTTATTAAAGTCCGAATGCCCAAAACTCAAAAAAAAATTTTTATTTTTTTTTACTATTAAATCCGAATTGTTAGTGAAAAAAAACTCAACATTTTCAAGATTTATTATATCCCGAGGAAAATACGGCATCTCAGACCTGCCAAGGTTGTATATAAGTCGGGAGAGTTCCCTATACTATTTGGAGGTTTCTGTGGTCAGCGCTGAAATTTCGGACAAAAATCTGAAAAATTCTGACTTTTTGGGAAAAAGCCTGAAAAAAATTGTGTGATTCGGGAAAAATGCAGAAAAAATCATACAATTCGGATTTTCACTCTATTGTCCCCAATCCAATTAAATTGTGCTTTTTTTTAATAATAAATGAGAACCAATCATGGATTCTAGTTTGGTCAGACTTTTTTTTATTAAAATATTCAGAAAAATTCAGATTTTGATAAATATGCCACCCCCCATGTTCACTGAGACTGGTTCCACAGGTACAGTATTCAATCTTGAAACCCAAATAGTGCTTGATAGGAATAAGAATAAGATATGGTTGGGCCCTGCCTGTTGGAAATTGTATATTATTATTATTATTATTATCATTATCATTATTATTATTATTATTATTATTATATATTATTATTATATTATATAAATTATATATCCCACATTAGAAGCTACCCACGTGGACCTTCTTCAGGATTAATGGTTCAAGTATATTGAAAATCCAAGGGTAAAGCCAAATTATTGACTAGTAACCATCATCAATCCACATCAAACCAAGTCATTGCTCCATGTCTCACTTGTATCAAATCAGGGATTTCAGTATATTCTAATATGTGTTCAACCACATGAGTCAACACCTACCTGGCAAACTTTCTCCAACTCTGCAGAACCAGAGATTCCTCCAAATAGAATCCCAGTTTATCCGTTTAAATCTGGCTCCTTGATCTGTGTCCCTGCAGCTGGAGTTGGAAACAGTAAAGGGGATGTAAAGGCAAAAATAAAATCCAATACAAATCTCTACACAGTCGCCAACTGCTCTACAGGGAACAAACAAAGCTGCTTGAGTTCTGCATGGCTGGGAAGTAAGACGGGGGCTCCCCCTGCTGTTTATGAGTATGATGGTTTCCCTGCAGAGCAGTTAGGTCTGACAATTCCTATCCACAGCAGTAAATGAAAGGAGAATTTCTTAGAAAAACAGTACATATTTTTTAATTAAAGTATACTGGAGATAGGTTTATTTTTTTTATTAAAGAAAGTAAAAATCGGATTTTATTTTTTTGCATTTACATGCCCTTTAAAGGAACTTCACTAGTAATCACATTGCCCATTGTTAGGTTCCTGGCTGTGTATTCCTAGTGAATCCTTTCTATTTATCCTGGTATTGACCATTGCCTGCCTGTTTTGACCACTCTGACCTCTCCAAAGCTGACCCTTGCCTGCCTGACTATTTTACGCTCTCCAATCCTGATCCTAGCCTGTCTGACTATTCTTTGAACTCTGCCTGCATGACCTGGTCTGTCTGACTATTCTTGAACGCTGCTTGGGCTGGCCCAGTCTGCCTGACCACACTTTCCCGTCTGACCCGTCTGACCCGTCTTCTGCGCTGCGTTGCCTTCTGTCCAATATCCTTGGTAAATAAATTGTGCCCCTTTCCTCGTCCAGAACCTTTGCTTGACTCCTCTCTTATTAAGACCTGGCGGCATACAATTAGCAGAGGGCTCCTCCTGAAGAGAAAGGCGGCTGTTAAAGGCAGGGGGTCTAGCACTGGTTCTGTATTTAGGGTGCCGAACGTGACAGTTGAGACCCGAACAATAGTGATGAGTGAATCTGATCAGTTTCTCTTCACCGAAAATTCACAAAACTGCATTGCAGTCTATGGGCGACAATATTTTTTTGACGCGCAACAATTTCTTTCACGTGGCAAAAATTGGTGAAAAATTTCTCTCATCACTACCGATCAAGCCTTAGAAAAGCCGAACATGTGGTGACCCTATTCCTGCCCCATATTAGATATATTTTGTAAATTCAGGTGTCAAAACTGGTATTAAAAACTGCTCGTTGCATTAACCCTTTAACCTTTGGTCATTTTCCATCGAGGTCAAAGTGTGGTCAGGCGTGGAGAACCATATTGCTCATCCTTCATAACAATAAAGGCCAGAACCTGACGGCACCATTGTTATTGCCGTGCTTTTAAGAAGAGCTCTCCGGCAGGGGTAGTTCAGAAGAACATGAAAGCCGGGCCTTTACAAAGGGTCTATTCTTGTGGTAAATTGGAAATATTATACTCCATGCAAAATAGGTCAGCGATGAAACAACCTTCCCCTCTTCATGAGTCTATATTTAGGCAACAAACATTTCCTTTATGCCGAATGGTAGTAGGAGGATGAGAAAGAAGCAAATTGCATCTACTCCCTTCATTTGATCTCTTGCCAGGAGGCACAGCTCCAGAATCCCTAATGCATTTCCCATTTCCAATACAATGGGCCATCGCCTGCAGTTCAGCTGCTTTCAGCTCTCATGATGGGTGGCCGAGCGAGGTGTGTGCATTTCTTCTGCTGTCAATTCATTTGGTCAGGCTTTGTGACTATATCTGTAATACTGGCTGCTGCTTCTACCCCTGTCGGTTATTTTACTACGTGCAATGCAAAACAGGTGCAGTCCACACTTTTATACTCCTTACTGAACTTCCACTGGTGGGGGTGTAAGTGAATGACTCCTTTAATGTTACTGAATAAGGAATATTGGCCTGACACATACTATTTGTACACATGTGGGATTCGTTATCTAGCAACCCATTATCCAGAAACCTCCGAATTAGGCCGGATTTTCCTCAACAGCACCCTGAGGCTGCTCGGTCCTAGCGCCCGCCAACTGCATCTCTCGCACTCCCCCACCCCCGCAAGTGCAGAGTAATCTCAGTGGAGCTTGCGGGCACCATCTTCCGGATTTCCAGTCTTTATCTGTAATTGAGCTCCATATTGGTGCATGAGCAGTTGGAGCAGTCTTCTGGTTCGTACCAACTGTGCTTGTGCCACATTTGACGCCAGTGACGGTTTTGACGCCGGTGCCAATTTAGACGGCGTGCAAATTGTTGCTGGCGTCAAAATTGCAGTTTTGCTAATTCTTCAGCAGTTTCTCGAATTTCGCAGGAAATACCCAAAATTCGGGGCGAAGCGGGAAAAATTCGCCCATCAAGTGCTGGAAATTGCCAAAGAGGACCCGAAGAAATCCAAAGATCCGGAAGATGGCGCCCATGAGCTCCGCTGCGCTTACTCTGCACTGATAGGAGATAAATATTTTAGGGACATTTTCAGGGCTATTGAAGTATGCAGGGGGGAAGCAGGAAGGGGGCATTATCTTAGTTAGTAGGTAGGGGATTTTTTTAACTAGAGGGTTGAGTTCTCTTTTAAAATAAATGTTTCTAGACTTACAGTATAATGATCCAAATTACAGAAAGACCCCTTATCACAAAAACCCCAGGACCCAAGCCATCTGGATAACTTAGCCCATACCTGTATTGCAATTATTTACATCTACAGATGCAGTGAGCAACTTTTTTTTTTTCACAGCAGTGAGTTGTTTCTAAAATGACTTTCTTTATAGGTACTTAACGCTCAGTCCTTCCTGCCCTCTGTTCTTAATTGGGCCTATTGATGCGGGTGCTGAGGGAACCTTGTAGCTACTGCCAACTCCTGGCCAGAAGCTATAGGGTCCCATGAGCACCCTGTATTATTCAGACCAGCACACTTGCACCTAAAGAATTGGGCGCAGACATCACTTGCACAACGGACACTGGAAATGATGCCAGACAGACTTCAAAAATATTTAGAACAACTGACCTTGATTTGCAATGATTGCAGCTATTTTGGCAAATCGCAGCAGGTGCAGTACAGTTATAGCATGCAAATCATCTAGTTGCACAAAACATGGCCCTAGAATTCTGGGGAAAAAAACTGAAAGCTTGAAAGTGTATTGTGAATGTGGCCTTATAAGTTCCATGCAGGATGCTGCTGATTCCCAGAGAGATTTGATTTTATTAGACAGCTGGGCAGCACATGAGCTAATGAGGCTAAACATTGACAAGGTTATATACTTAGCAACTGGGACCTCCCTAATTGAAAATGATTTGGGGACTATTGTGGATAACACACGTGCAACCCCAGGCAGTCATTGTCAGTATATATTATTAAAATCATACAGTACTCTCTTCTATAAACAAAGACCATTGACTTGGTGGATGAAAGCAAATATGGTTTTGCCTCTTAAAAGATTATTTTCTGGAGTAGCGTCGCTTGCAAGGGGCAATTAGAGGGCATTATAATCAAATGATGGAGGAACTTTTTAAGATAGTTAATAGATAGACAGACAGACAGACAGATAGTCCAACCCTGACAAAGACAAGATGAAAGTGTTGGAAGGGTTACTGTCTGATCTGCTCTCATTTCCCTACAGAAATAGGGATTGGTAGCACTAGATAGGTACCTAATGTGTATGGACAGTGAAATTGGCGCTTTGATTTACCTATAGGGATTGGCTGCACTAGGTCCATTATATATAGAATATTCTTATATAGGCACAGAGACAAAAGGAAAGTATTGTATTACTGACTGCCTCTCCTTGCAGCATTGAATCATCATATATATATATATACATCCTTGAAAAAGGTCCCAATGAGGACCGAAACGTCGGACATTACAAAATGACAATAAAAGAATTGAACTTTTAAAAAAAAGGGAGTGCTGGTCACAAGATTTTTTGATACATAAATAATTGCCGTGCACCCCGCCATCAAGCATCGCTTTGGAGTGCGGATACTCACTGAAGAAGTATATATATATATATATATATATATATATATATATATGTCAGCGGGGGCCTGCGGCACCCACAGGGGGGTGTAGTAAGGATCAAGGAGGTCCAAGGAGGTCCAAGAAGTCCTTTTCCAGTGAGTCCAGGCAAAGTACAATACAAGGGAAATCCAATAGAGAGGTCTAGTCCAGGCAAGGGTTCAAGATGGCAGGCAGCAAGGTTCAAGGTCAGGAAACAGGCAGATGATCAATAACAGGTATAACAGGCAAGTAGGGAGACCCAGGAACACAATATAATATTGAGCTATACTCGGGCATCGAACCCGGGTCTCCGGCGTCCTTTTATGTTTGAATTTGGCGCCACAGCGCGTGACATCACTGCGCCGGCACTCCGGCGTCTGCGTCCTTGCGCCCACGTGTAGTCCTGGGCGCCGCGCCGGGAGGAAGGTAGGGAGCGCCGAGCGCTCATCGTGACAGTACCCCCTCGCCCACGGGGGGCCACCGGACCACCAGGACGAGGCTTCTGGGGAAACCGACTATGAAAGACATTCACGGCGGGGAGCATGCACATCCGAGTCCTTCTCCCAGGAGCATTCCTCAGGACCAAAGCCCTTCCATTGGATGAGGTACTGGAGAGAGAGTCTAGAATCCAGAATCTTCTCGACTTCGTACTCTTGCTGGCCATCCACGAGGATGGCAGAAGGAGGGGACTGACTAGAGGAGAAGTGATTGGACACTACAGGTTTCAACAAGGAAACATGGAACACGCTGGGAATCCGCATCTCAGGAGGTAGTTGCAGACGGACAGCCACAGGATTGATCACCTCAGAGATGGAGAAGGGACCCACAAATTTAGGACCCAGCTTAGGAGATGGAACCTTCAGGCGGATATTCCTAGAAGAAAGCCAGACTTTATCACCAACCTTGTATGGAGGGGAAGGCTTTCTCCTATGATCAGCAAAGGTCTTGTGCACCAGGGAGCTCTTCTCCAAATTAGACTTAGTGGCAGTCCAGATGGCAGACATGTGAGCAGCGGGAATGTCGGAGAGAAGAAAGTCCTGAGGAAAGGCTAGAGAATGCTGACCGTATACAGACAGGAAAGGAGTTCTTCCAGTAGAAGAGTGATTGGCATTGTTGTGAGTGAATTCCGCCCACGGGAGTAGATCTGACCAGTCGTCTTGGCAGAGGGAAACATGGTTTCTCAGAAATTGTTCAAGAGCTTGATTCACTCGCTCCGCTGCCCCATTAGTCTGAGGGTGATAGGCAGAGGAGAACTGAAGAGAAACCCTCAAAGACTTACATAGGGCACGCCAAAATCTGGAGACAAACTGGGAACCCCTATCGGAGACAATTTCCACAGGGAAGCCATGTAGACGGAATATATTCTGTATGAAGAGAAGAGACAGTTCCACAGCAGAGGGGAGTTTCTTAAAGGGGATGAAGTGTGCCATCTTGCTATTACCACCCAAATGACAGTATTCCCACAAGAGGGTGGCAACTCCACAATGAAGTCCATACCCAAATGAGTCCATGGACGAGAGGGTATTGGTAGTGGTTGTAGAAGACCGCAGGGTCGAGAGTGGCTGGCCTTAGTGGTGGCACAAACAGTGCCAAGCTGCGACGAAGTCTCTGACATCCTTGCGGATGGTCGGCCACCAAACTAGGCACCGAAGGAGCTCAAGAGTCTTTTCTGAACCAGGGTGACCGGCTTGTTTAGAGCTATGAGTCTGCTGGAGGATGGGAAGGCGTAACTCACAAACGCCATTCCAATGGGGGTATCTGGAGGAGCGGCAGACTGGCAAGACATGATTTGTTCAGCGAATTGGGGTAGTACAGCAGCGATGATCCTGGATGGAGGGATGATAGGATCTTGCTCTATAGGAAGGCGGTCCTCTGGGGAGAAACTTCGAGACAGGGCGTCTGCCTTCCGGTTCTTGGTCCCAGGACGATACGTCAGGACAAAATTGAAACGAGAGAAGAAGAGAGACCATCTCGTCTGACGGGGGTTTAGTCTCTTGAGGGATTATATAAACTCTAAGTTCTTATGGTCAGTGTAAATCATGACCGGATGAGGTGCACCCTCCAAGAGATAACGCCATTCCACGAGGGCGAGTTTGATAGCCAGAAGCTCACGATTCCCAATGTCGTATTTCTGCTCGGCGGAGGAAAACTTCTTGGAGAAGTATGCACACGGATGGAGCTTACCATCTGCAGAATGTCTCTGGGAAAGGATAGCACCTGCCCCGACATCAGAAGTGTCAACTTCAATGAAGAAGGGTAGGTGAGGCTCAGGGTGCCGAAGAACTGAGGCAGAAATGAAGGCATCCTTCAGGGACTGAAAGGCTTCAAGGGCCACAGGAGGCCAACAATTGGGCTTCCCTCCTTTGCGGATGAGGGAGAGGATAGGAGCAATGTGGGAAGAAAAGCCTTTAATGAATTGGCGGTAATAATTCGCAAAGCCTATGAACCTCTGGATCGCCTTGGTACTCTGGGGGAGTGGCCATTTCTGGATAGCTGATACCTTGGCAGGATCCATCTTGAAGCCCTCAGACGAAATGATATAGCCAAGGAAGGAGATCTTAGGAACTTCGAAGGTACACTTCTCCAGCTTGGCGAAAAGGGAATTCTCCCTAAGACGAGAAAGAGCCTCTTTGACTTGGGAGCGATGGGTTTCCAAATCTTGAGAGAAGATGAGGATGTCATCCAGATACACAACAACCGACTTCCCCAGCAGGTCCCGAAAGACATCATTAACAAACTCCTGAAAGACGGCAGGGGCATTGCAGAGGCCGAAGGGCATCACGAGGTACTCGTAATGCCCATCACGAGTATTGAAAGCTGTCTTCCACTCATCGCCCTCTCGGATCCTGATGAGGTTGTAAGCCCCACGGAGATCCAACTTGGAGAAAACCTTGGCCCCTTTAAGCTGGTCGAAAAGTTCAGAAATAAGGGGTAAGGGGTATCTGTTCTTGACAGTTATCTTATTGAGACCCCTATAGTCTATACAGGGACGGAGACCACCGTCCTTCTTTTCCACGAAGAAGAAACCAGCTCCGGCTGGGGATGTGGAAGGACGAATGAAACCTCGCTGGAGATTCTAAGAGATATACTCCTTCATGGCAGTAGTCTCTGCAGGAGACAAAGGGTAAGTCCGCCCACGGGGTGGCATGGTTCCAGGAAGGAGGTCAATGGGGCAGTCATACTGCCGATGCGGGGGGAGGAATTCTGCTGACTTCTTGCAGAAAACATCGGAGTAGTCCCTGTAGACAGAGGGCAAGGAGGATAAGTTTGTTGCAGAAACTGTAACCCATTGGATGGGCTGAGAAATTAAACAATGTCCTTGGCAATGTAGACTCCAACGGGAGATTTGACCGGAGGACCAGTCAATGGAAGAGTTATGTAGTCGTAACCATAGTAAACCCAGCACGACAGGAGTGGAGGGACAAGGAATGATCAGGAAGGACATCTTCTCCCGATGTAGTACTCCAGTCTGAACAGATAATTCACCAGTAGACAGAGTGATGGTGTCAGTGGAGAGGGGTCTGCTATCAATGGCGAAACCTCTTTTGGGAGGAGACACAGAGGATAGAGGAACACCAATCTTTTTAGCAAAAGCCAAGTCGATAAAGTTTCCTGCAGCTCGTGAGTCAAGGAAGGCCGAAACAGGAATTGACTTGGAGGTTAGCAGGATCTGCAAAGGAACACGAAACTGATGAGAGTTTTCAGAGGACTTGGAACAAACACCACTGATAAAAGAAATTCCAGTCTTACTCTGTGTAGGAACATTCTTCAATTTCACAGGACAGGAGACAGCTAAGTGGGATTGCCCACCACAGTAGAGACAAAGTCCAGCCGTACGTCTACGGAGCCTTTCTTGTTCAGAGAGACGAGCCCTTCCAACTTGCATCGGTTCCTCCGGAGGAGAAATAGAAGCCTGAGTAGCTGGAGTATGCAAGAGAGGTCTTTGGAAGCGAGGTGCCAACAAGGGTTGAAATCTTTTACAACGCTCCTTCTCTACTTGATGCTCTCTGAGACAAGTGTCCACCTTAATGGATAGTGCAATCAGATCTTCCAACAGGTCAGGGAACTCCCTGGAGACAAGATCATCTTTAATGCGAATAGACAGACCTTGATAGAATACAGCCTTATAGGCATCATCATTCCAGGAAGTCTCAGCCATCAAAGTTCTAAAGTCAATAGCATAGTCACTGACACTGCGGTTCCCCTGCCGGAGTTGCAGAAGACGAGAAGGGGCATTAGTGACCCGACCCGGGGCATCAAACACAGTACGAAATGCTTGACGAAAAGCCTTGGCATCAAAAGTCAGTGGAGAATTCTTCTCCCAAAGAGATGTTGCCCACTCAAGCGGTTTGCCCACTAAACGAGACATCACATAGCCCACCTTGGAATGTTCATTGGGGAAGTGCGAGGGTTGAAACTCGAACTGGATCTGGCACTGCAGGCCTGTGGGTCCCCACTGAAGCGAGGAGGAGGCGGAATACGAGGCTCACCAGACAAGAAACCTGTGGTAGACGAGACGACCGCCATAGGAGTATTTACAGCAGCTTGGGAAGCAGGGGACACTGGAGGCACTCGAGAGAGAAGGGTATCGAGTGCCTGCCCTATGCGGTACTGCTGGGCTTCATATTCCTCCATGCGGGATGCCAGTCTGCGGAGCGCTCATCCGACATCAGGCGTAGCTTCCTCAGTAGGATCCATGGCCCGAGTATAATGTCAGCGGGGGCCTGCGGCAACCACAGGGGGGTGTAGTAAGGATCAAGGAGGAAGTCCTTTTCCAGTGAGTCCAGGCAAAGTACAATACAAGGGAAATCCAATAGAGAGGTCTAGTCCAGGCAAGGTTTCAAGATGGCAGAAAGCAAGGTTCAAGGTCAGGAAACAGGCAGATGATCCATAACAGGTATAACAGGCAAGTAGGGAGACCCAGGAACACAATATAATATTGAGCTATACTCGGGCATCGAACCCCGGTCTCCGGCATCCTTTTATGTTTGAATTTGTCGCCACAGCGCGTGACGTCACCGCTCCAGCGTCCTTGCGCCCACGTGTAGTCCTGGGTGCCGCCATCTTGAATCCGCCGCCGCGCCGGGAGGAAGGTAGGGAGCGCTGAGCGCTCATCATGACAATATACATATAAACTTGAAGTGCTTTCACTGCTGATAAATTTGTGTTGCTCCCCACAGCTCTACTTTGAGTTACTATGGCAATGTCAGTTAGAGGGATACACAATTTCAAGCCTCGGGGAGCCTATACAAGTTTTTCCCCATCTTTGATGCATATGTATGACCCTAATTTACATGTAATTAGACCAGGAGTGATTGAAACTGGGTCAGTTTACAGCAAAAGAAAAAAAAGGCTATTATCTTAAAAGCTCTGTAACTGTGCCGCTCCTGGAAAACAAGCGGTATACAGCAAATTCCAGAGGGAGGCATCATTCTGATTTGTAAGTGGAATGGTATTAGTTTGGCAAATGGTCAGGATGGAGTAGAATAATTTAGCAACTCTCTGACTGCCTATTAATATGGATAGCTTGCTACAGAGGGACTGGGCGATCAATATCAGGGTCCAATTGGATTGGCAGGAGACTGGGAAAAAATCCAGTGGGCCTTGGCCCATGCAGGCCCCACAACCCAGACCTGCTCCTGCCTGAGACCCCATGCTGCCCCCTGACCTCCCCCCTGGCCAGGATTGGACTGTAGCATTAGGGGCCCACCGGGGTTGCGATACCAAGAGCCCTCCTATCAGTCCCCAGGGCCCCCTTCCGACTTCCAAACCTTTGTGTCCCCTGTGTGCATACATGAATATCTGTGGGCCATGCGCATGCATGAACACAGGGCCACCACGCATTATGTCACATCACATTTTTCTTTGGAGAGGCAGCCTATTGGGGGAGTGGGTCTGGGCCGGCAGGGGCCAGGGGCCCATGAGGGCCGGAGCCCACCAGGTTTTTTTCCCTGTGTCCCACTGGCCCAGTCTGCCCTGGCTCTGATAGCAGCAACAGTAAATGTAAATGGGTGGTGTTGATGGGGGGGTTGCGACTGGGGCAGAGGGGCCCAGAGTGGGGTTGCGTTTGGGAAAGTTGACCTAGTTGGGAAGTGGGGGCCCCTGTGGCAGAAGCCCCAATGGACATTGGACCCTCCAGTCTGACACTGATCAATAATATAGAGGTACACCAATAATGCAGTTTGGGGGTGCTTATTGTTTATTTCTCTCACTGTCCTGCCTCCTGCTTAACTTAGTGCACCCCTTAGTACACATTTAAAAAGTGGATTTCCATTAGGTGTAAAACAGTCCTCACAACCTGCCATAGGGCAATAGTAAGTACAGGGCTCCACAGTGGCTTATGTCTGTCAGTGCACCCTAATTTGTGTGTCTGAATGATGTCTGAAGTTAGGGTACAGGTAAGAGGTGGTATGGGTCGCTTATGTATCTCTGCCAACCACTCCTACAGCATTCCTAAAGGCAGGTAGAGCTGTATTCATGGGAAACATGTAGGTCTCTGTGCTGGCATCTACATAGGCTTAACTGTTAAAGTACATTGCCTAGATTCAAAACTATTATATACAGTATATATATATTTCTATACACACATACATACAGTCCAGACTTAAACTCGAGAGGCTGTAAAGCATTAGATAAACATATTCCTCAGTGGTTCCTCCTAACGAGAGTTAAGAAATGAAGAGAACAAGACAGTGTTGTCCTTGAAGCCACCCTTCAGCTGATTTTGTTTTTATTGGAAAATGGGTGGGATGTTCTGAAACTATTACGTGGTTTTTTGTTTTTTTTTTGGCAAAGGTTTTAGGAACTTATAAATAGAGTGGAAGCAGACTGTACAATGCGTGCTTGGGATCATCTAAGAGCAGCACAGAAATACAGCACAACCTTGTTGGACCATGAAGTGATTAGAAAGTGATGTGACTCATCAAGGGTTTAGATCAATAATGGAAAATGTTTATTTTTGAAGCTGTAATTAGTTAATTTGTCTAGTGGAGCAATCTCAGGAATCATGGCAACATGTTCCAAACACTAACTGCATCGGCATAGAGGAACACTGGTTACGGGCTGGAGCTCACTGATAGGCAGAGATGAACACTTAACAGGAATAAGACTAAGCCTAAAAAGTTATCACAGAGTCCAAATGGCCTACCAGAATACCAGAGGATCTCCAGGTGGGTCAGGGCCTAGTTGGCCCCTGATTACCATCAATCCATCCTTATATTAATCATGAGCCTATATATAAAAACCTACACTATCTGGTACTGTCTATATTCCATTGCTATGAGTGTAGGCCCAGGGTGTCAAGTTCTTTGGTGGGTCCTAGGGGACCCCCTTATCATTTAATCAACATATCTGTGTTCTAGCCATAATGCACCACAAAGGTGCAAAACCTGGTGTAACAGGCATGCTTAAATGCAATTCTCAAAGGTACTTCCTCCAAAGACCTTGAGTCACCACCAATGCAACAGTGCAGCCTTCCCTAAAGAATTGCGCAAGGTTAAGAAGCTGTTATTTCCAGGGTTTCAGTTGCATGTTGTGCCTACACAGACGATTGACTAGCACTTAATAAATTACACATTAACACCATTATTGCTACCATATGCATTTACTCCACTGCTCCACTGCTTGAGTGCAGTTCCATGCAGATTTAAATTTGCCCCTGCACTATCAAGTTGCCAAGCACACTGTTTTGCGGGTTGCCTACATGAATCTGGAATTCTGGGGGGAAATGCTGCATTGTGGAGGAAAAAAAGTGACAATTTGTGCCTTTGGAACTCCATCTGACAGTTGGAAAGAGTCAGAATAAGGCTAACAATCAGGGTCGGACTGGGCTGATGGGACCCTGGGAAAAAACACAGTGGCCCGGTCCTCGTGGGTCACTACCAGCCCAGACACTCCCTGATCAGCTGGCATTCGCGTGTGCACACCACAAGCTGGCATTTGCGCATGCGCGCCACTATGGAAACTGGTGGGCCCCAATAGTCCAGTCTGACCCTACTAATAATTCAAAAATAATAAAAAAATTAAAAAATGAAGACCAATTGGAAAGTTGCTTATAATTAGCTATTCTATAGCATACTAAAAGTTAATTTAAAGGTAAAGCATCCCTTTAAAAACTTGCTACGTATGTATTATTTGGCATGTGTAATCCCTATACGCCATTGGGTAGAGTGCAAAGTGCAAAATACAAGCCTCCATGTTTTTTTTGCACTTTGCACCCTGCCCTGTTGGTGAGCATCTACGGACACAGTACTTTGCCCTTCTTTGCTCTCCAAAATGGAGCAGAAGGACCTGGATGTTTCCCATGAATACATGGGTCAGAGGATGTAAAGAAGTCCTTTTACCAAAAAGTCATTTTACTAAGACCCTCTTTCTCCTACTCCAACAAGTGAATGGGTCTGACAGTATGGTTGGAGAGTGTTGTTTCTTTCTGGGCCCCTCTGGCCCCCTGCAGTCCCAGGGTCTGCTGATACATAGTTCAACCACTGGTTAAAACTCAAGTTGGACCTCAGACAGCAGGTAAAGGTGTCACAGGGCAACACAGGGCACAGATATATACAACTGGGTACAGTAACTAACTGCCAATTTATTTTTATGGATTACGGAACTAGGAAAAATGTGCCCTGTGTTAGTAAATGAGTGTCCAGAAACAAACAGCAGCAACATCTATTTATTTGACTGTAATCTCTGTCTGTACTAATAATGCACTGTACAAATGTAGCAGCACTATATAAATACAGATATACATACGTACATACATCCGCAGGCATAATGGTTGCTTTCTGGTTCATTCACTTTGATGTATGATGTTTGGTTAAATTGCCCTTTTGACGTTCAGCAGAGCACAATGACTGAACGAGAACATAAGGAACTTGCTGCCATCAATAATATTAAAGAGCAACTGTCATTAGGATACAAATTCCATTAGTATACAGCAGATGTTAAATAAACATTGAAACGGAGCAGGGGAAAAAACTTGACCTTTGATTATTTTGACCCAAACCCTTTTTTAAATAAAAACTTTCCTTACTTATTTTACATATTTAATGCTCCTGAATATAACAGTATTTTTGTTATTCCTGCTGCAAACAACGTGCTCATGTTGTGAGTAACAGGCTGGTTTCAGCATGAGCTGCCCAGCATGTGTGGTTTGCAGCAGGAAACAAATATATATATATATATATATATATATATATATATATATATATATATATATATATATATATATATATAAAACAAAAGTCACGATCCGGAGCACTCCCAAGTTGTAGACAATGCCTAGGTGCTGGTTAAGTAATCAATATGAACGTAGCAAAAAGAACCGCACAACCAGGTCTTTTTAAATGTGGAAAAACAAAAAAGTCTTTATTTCGACGTTTTCGGCTCCTAACTTAAGCCGTCCTCAGGAGGTGAAAACAGCACACCAAACACATATTTAAAAGCTAAAATGGCGCCAACATTCAAGTCATGACGTCATCAAAATGCAGTGTACCTATTGTATTTACAGATCCTATTTACAGAGTGTGTAGCCCCATAATTATTAGGTTCAAAAAAGAGAGTTATAAAAGTGTCATTTCAATATATATATATAGGGAGCAGTGGGTGTTGAATGACCCTATGGCTTCTTTTTCAGGTACCCCATTATTGCCCCCACCCATGGCTGCCATCAGTAATCATGAGGCTACCAAATTACAGGGCTCTTCCAAAGGGCCACAATTATTAGCAAACTGGTTACCCAGAGAGGTGGGCCTTGCTAACAAATAGAATAAGGCCCCAATGAAAAATAAATGATCTTCGGACACATGCTCATGCCCTAATCAACCACTGCCACTCCTCATTATACCAAAACCCCACCAATGATCCACAGCAAATAATGAGAGTCATCTAGAACTAGAGACGATGGATCAGAGTAGCCACCACCAACACAGGTCAGAAAGTCTCTGCATGGTCAGATTACAAACCAAAGAAATAATTGAGTAGGGTCAATCCAGAAACAGGGGGAGATATGGAATCAGGTTACAGACAGGACCATAAACAGGAGAACAGGGAAGAAGAGGAGAACTTGGAAGAAGCCTTTTCTTGGTGTGAAGGAAACACAACAAGAAAATACAAAGGGCCCCAGCAGTCACGTAGCAGAGGGATCTTCCAAGGAGGTAGGAGCCCCTAATTAGCGCAACTATGATTAGAAACCTGGAGCTTTAACCTCAGTCAGAGGATGAGACAGCCACCAGCTCAGCTGCAAGATTAAGTTGACCAATATTGGACAGAGTCCCCCTGAGGGGTAGTAAGTCAACATGACAGTCCCCAATAATCCCGTGAAGGTAAAGTTACTTTAAACCTCACTCTACCTGCCCTTCAGACCACCCCTCTCCAGACACTGCTCCAAGCCCCCCTAGTGTGCCCATACCCACAGTTTGACATTCATTACATTATGGACCAGGTTTTCCAGTCTCTCCCGCTACTTCTGCAGAGCGTTTGTCTGACTGCCAGCAGGTAAGAGAACCTTGTTTTTTAAGTGTGTTCCTTATAAGATGCCAAGATAGGGTTACAAAGATAATAAACTGTTTGTAGAGAAATGAAAATCAAATACCAATTGGAGTGTGTGCTTACAGACATGCCAGTTCCCCTTAATATATATATATACAGTATATATTGCATTTTCCAGGCAATTGCAGCGGTGTTGGCAGGCTACCGAGGAACACAATTTAGTTGTCCGTAATTTCATTAAATTAAATCAAACTAGTGATAAACAGAAAACATGTGGCATATTCTGAAGGGTTGTTTAGCAGGAGAGATACAGTCCAATATGAAATCAGCCTAATTGGACAGGCATAGCTGGGTTTATTTATCTGCTCCACAAATGTCAATTCACATACTGCAGATAACATAAACCATGCAAAGGAGGCCAACCCAATATCACAGTGACCTGTCTGACCTTTTGCCAACTATTTGATGGAATCATATGGGCTCAACTGAGCCTCAGAAAGTGAAGGACCCAGTGTTGTTGCACCTGCTTTAGCCTAAACACAGCTCTCTTAGCAGGCAAATTCTGCAGGCCTCCATCAAGTGACTGAGTGTGGTCTTGCTTCATTGCCTTTGTATTCAGAATTCATCTGTATTCAGAAATCATCCTTTACAGCAGTGATTCCCAACCAGTAGCTTGTGAGCAACATGTTGCTCTCCAACCCCTTGGATGTTGCTTCCAGTGGCCTCAAACCAAGCACTTATTTGTGAATTACTGACTTGGAGGCAAGTTTTTGTTACATAAAAACCACACATTCTCCAAACAGAGCCTCAAGTAGGGTGCCAGTCCTCCTAGGGGCTACCAAAGGGTCAATCGCTGCACTTATTTGGCACCCCAAGAACATTTTTCATGCTAGCGTTGCTCCCCAACTCCTTTAATATCTGAATGTTGCTCACAGGTTCAAAGGGTTGGGGATCCCTGCTTTAGAGCGGTGGTCCACAACCAGTAGCTCATGAGCAACATGTTGCTCTCCAACCCCTTGGATGTTGCTCCCAGTGGCCTTAAAGCAGATGATTATTTTTGAATTCCAGGCTTGAAGTTTTGGTTTCATAAAAACCAGGTGTACTGCCAAACAGAGCTTCAATGTAGGTTGACAATCCACATTGGTGCTACCAAATGGCCAATGACAGCACTTATTTGGCACCCCAAGAACATTTTTTATGCTGGCGTTGCTCCCCAACTCCTTTTTCTTCTGAATGTTGCTCACTGGTTCAAAAGGTTGGGGATCCCTGCTTTAAAGGGATCCTTTGGTTTTGAAGCCTTCTTCATCCTAGAAAATGATACAGCAGCATGAGACACATCAGTAAGGTCAGTTTCTCTGGGCATGAAGTCATAGTAACATAGTAATTTAAGTTGAAAAAAGACAACTTTCCATCATGTTCAACTGATCATTAAGTCTATATATAACCTGCCTAACTGCCAGTTGATCTAGAGGAAGAAAAACCTCCAAATGGACTAGTCCCTGAATCAACTTGTACTATGAACTATCTTCCATAACCCTGTATTCCTTCACTTGCTAAACACCATCCAACCCCTTCTTATACCTATCTAATGTATCAGCCTGTACCACTGATTCAGGGAGACAATTCCACATCTTCACAGCTCTCACTGTAACAAACCCCTTCCCAATATTTAGCTGGAACCTCTTTTCTTCTAATCGGAATGGGTGACCTTGTGTCAGCTGGAAAGACCTAATGGTAAATAAAGCATTTGAGAGATTATTATATGATCCCCTTATATATTTATACATAGTTATCATATCACCCCTTAAGCACCTCTTCTCCAGCGTGAACATCCCCAATTTGGCCAGTCTTTCCTCAAGCCTAAGATTTTCCATACCTTTTCCCTTGAAAATATTATCAGGAAAGTCAACAATAAGGCAAATGGTTTGAGCTGGGAAATACCTGGGAGTCCTGAATTGTGCATAGTGTAGAGACATCCACTGGGTCAGAGCAATTCTGATAAATTCTGAGGTTATTTTTTTAGGCTGCAATTTTGTGGTGTTTAGCAACTCTCCTGTTAAGTGTCCCTGTGCCCCTTAGCCAGCTTTTTTTATAGAAGCTAGGGAGAGGCGGTCCATCACTGCGTTGAAGTCACAAAGTATACAGGGTCCGGATTTAAACCCGCAATGAGCGGGAGTAAGTGAAATAACAGCTCATCATTAAATGGTGGGGGAATATAAACGATTACTATAATATACGGGACACCAGCAAGTGAAGCATGGAGGATAGTGAATCTGCCTTGTGGATCGTTTTGGAAACTAAGGAGTTGAAAAGGGAGAGATTTACTGATTAGTATTGAAGTTCCTCTAGAATAATTGAAGTACACTGCATGATATGCCTGTGCAATCCATGTTTTTTTAGTGTATTCGGGTTAGAGGATTTGCAGATATGAGATATTCGAGAATAGTAATGAGGTTGTAGCTCTGAATGCCAACACTCGACACTAAGCAAGGCCATGTACGCTATTATGGTCGACTATCCAACCATTGGCAAGCTTCATTTGGGGAGCTGAAGAAATATATCTTCCCATCCAAAGAAGCCCATAGTTTAGCTGGATATACTATGACATATTGGAGACCAGCTTCCCTGAAGCGGCATTTCACTCCCATAAATTGTTGGCGTTGTTTCCATAGCTCGTTGGAAAAATCAGGGTATAAGGAGATGGTTGTGTTTTCATAACGTAGCTCCCCTTTCCGTCTTGCTACTGCAATTGCCGTATCCCTGTCCCTGTAATTGAGCAGGAGAGCTATCATAGGCCTGGGAGGGGCCCCTGGTGGTGGTGGCCATTTACTCCTGGTAAATGGCCTCTATAGCTACGAATAAGTCATTTGGCTTGGCTGGTATACGATAACAAAGGGCGAGGAAAATGCTTCATCTCCAAATTCCCCCTTGAGCCATGTTTCCAGTAATTTCATGGCGTCTGGCCCTTCAGATCTCTCAGGGAAGCCAATAACCGGACATTGTTCCTTCTGAGCCGGTTCTCTAGGTCATCAGATTTGGCCTCAGCTGATTGTAGCCGATGATGGAGTTGTTCTAGGAGCTCTGGTAGTGGATTACAAGAGTCCTCTAAGTCACTCACCCTGTGATCAACTTCAGTGGTTCTTTCTCTGACTTTCTGGAGATCCTGTCGCAGGATCGCAAAATCCACTCTCAACTCGTCCACCTTCGCCATGGTTGCAGCATGACAGGTCTGTATAGTGGATTTGAGAGTCGCGACAACCTCCGCCAGTGTCAGTTCCTCATCAGCCGCAGGGTCTCTCGGATTGTCCGGCTCCTGTTGCTGGAGGTCTGAGGCTTGCTCCCTGGCACCCTTGCCTGTACAAGTCGTGAGCGCTGTTCCTTAGGTGAATCTGGTTTGGTTGGCCATTTTGGAAGGCCTCAGAGAATCGCGGAGATGCGGCCTCATGTCCAATGAATCTGCCATGCCCATTTTTTTTTGCCCATGAGCTTGCTCATAGCCCTCAGAGCTATGTGGTGGTCAGTGCAAAAGCTGGTAGTTGTCCACGCCCTTGTCCCTGTGCCCCTTGACTTGAGACCGACCATTATTCCTTTATGTTAGTCCACACATTCACTCTGACTCACAAATGTATCTGCTTCTCTAACTGTCATTAACTCTGCAAACTCAACATTTTTTTTCAATCTTGTGATTTTTGTTATTGTATTCAGTAACCCTGCAGTTAGTCAGTGCCATTGGCTGTGTAGATTTTCTGTAGAACAATCATCCCAATAAACAGAATATGTTTTGATTTTACTAAGATTCTCTTTTCAAGAGCACTAAGAGGTCACTGTGACTTTGTAAATTCTCCTATTAGCCCTGTTTATTCCTCCCTGGCTTTGTGTTCATTTTG